>PVLC010027885.1:0-21445 GCA_004027655.1 Graphiurus murinus
CTCTGTCCCTTTGCTGCTAGTGGGCTCTTACAAATAATGGGGGACCTGTTTGGGTTGAAGTCAGGTGATGGGGAGGCCCTCTGGCCTGCTCCTTGTCCCCCAAGAGACATTCCTGGGGAGCTCTGAGACCCAAGGGCCCCAGTGTGAAACCCCCGGCCTGTGAGGTCCAAAGGGCTCATCGGGTGCCCGCTGGCTCCGTGGCCATGGCCCCTGGACAGGCACGTTGCCGCGTGCGGTCCCCTCTCGAGTTCCTGCTGAGCTGCTCACGTGGTCGGGCCTTGGCCGAGGCCTGGGCCTTGAGCGTCCCCCCTCGCTCGCTCTCCGGCCTCAGGCAGCTCCAGGCCCTTCCATCAGCACGGTCTAGAAGGACCGCTCCTTCCCCTCAACCCTGAGCCCCCTGGTATTTGTCACACCCCCTCCCTGAAGGCGGGAACAGACTCCGAGGAGCCTTGAGGACGAGACGCCCAGGAGGAGCTATTTCCAACTCAGAATGTTCTGGCCAGCTGCCGGCTTTGTTCTGATCTCACTAAGAAAAGCACAAGTAAGCCCTCATCTCCCCCCTCTCTTTTTAATAACTTTAATTGTGTTTTCTGATTATAACTTAATATGTGGCCAAATATTGAGATATATATGTAAGATGCAGAAAACTATAAAAATAAAATAAACTACAATTTCTCTGTATAGAGATAGGCATGTTAAAACTTTGATATACTTCCTTAGAATACTTTTGGATGAATACATTCACAATCATTCACACCATTTGGGTAAAAATTATATAACTCTAGGTTACATGGCATTGCAATTTCTTCAAAAGTAAAAATGTTAATACCTGAACAATATCCCTTTGTTGAGAAGTGCACTTACTTAATTTGCAATAGCTGCTTATGAGCATTTATTACAGAATAAATGCCGGCCTTGCGTTGGGTGTTGAAGTAGGCAGTCGTGACAGGAGTTCATCCTCATGAAACTGTCTACACTAGGAGGTGTATTTTTAACAAATGAACTTGAAAATAAAACTAAAATTACAATTTATAGTGGGTATAAAAAGGGTAAAGAAGAGAACGTCGTGAGAGAGATCAGTACAGACAGAAAGCATAACTAAGATTAAGGATACAGGAAAAGGCTCTCTGAGAAAGTGCTATTTCATTTGAGATCCAAAGGAAAAAGAAAATCTAATAAAATAAAGAACTGGGTGGGGGAGAGTAACTCAGACTGTGTTTGACTTTGCTGCATCGACGCTGCATAGCAGTCCTGAGGAACATCTCAGTGGCTGACAACAGCACTTACTTCTCTTGCTCACGAATCGGGGATTTGGCTGGGGTTGGGTGATCTTGGCTGAGCCCAGCTGGGCTCGGCTCCAGGCTGCAGGTTGGTTTTGGGTCTGCTCCAAGAGTTGGGTTGAGAGCCAAACTGCTCCAGGGCCATGCTCTCTCTCGTGGTGGATGACAGAAGAGGAAGAGGTCAAGACAAACGTCTCCTGCACATTCCCAAGCTCTGCTAGCACCGCGCCTGGTGACATCCGCCAGCCTAGGCTCAAGGACCTGCAGCTGGAAAACGTCCTCCTTCATCCACCACGGAGGAGAGGCTTTGCCAAAGCGTGGGCGGACACTTCATCGCAGGGACAGCGTGAAGAACTGGGAACAATGCTACAACCTACCTCACAGTCAAAAGAAAAGGCACGAGCAAAGAGCCATGTCGGGAAGGAACTAGCAAAAAGGCCACCGTGATGATGATGATAGTGACAATAATGATAACGATGGTCATGGTATTAGAGAGGCAGTGAGGAAGTTTCAATTGTATTTTCACTGCATTAAAATGCCAAACCGAGAGATTCTAAACAAGAGTCTGTTGAGAAGATGATGTAGGGTGGAGCACCCGTTCCCAACACCCTTTTCCCATGCCTTTCTCTGCTGAAGTAAACACTCGGTTCCCAGGGCTCCCTTGCAGCTAATGACAGTCACGTGACACGATTCCCGCCAATGAGATAACAGCTTGTGGTAGAGAAGAAAAGTGTCCAAAATTACATCATTTGCAGGAAGATAGGTGGACCTGGAAAACATTATGTTAGGTGAGATTAAGCAGTCGCCGAAAGTGAAGTCATATGTTCTCTCTCCTATGTGGAAGCCAGGGAGGAATTGGGATACAAGGGGAACTCCAGGTAAAGGAGGAGAAACCCCAGTGGAGCGGGAGAGGAGGTCTAGGGGAGGGCGGGAGTGGGGGAGGGAGAGTCAGTGAAGGGAACACTTCCACTGATATTATTTATATAAATGACATTTTCAATGCCGATTTCAATATCATGTTCCAGGAAGGGAAGGGAGCCGGGGGAAGCCCCCCGAGTGCTGTGTGCGTGTATGTCTCTGTCACTCTAACTACAATGCACTCATAAAGGTATATCCCAAAAATTAAAAAAAGAGAAAAGTTTCTGTTAATTATTTGGATTCCTAATAAAAAGGGGCAGTAAATTTGGAAGGTCCAGTCCTTTGCCCTTCCCTGGTTTCCATCCTGAACACAAACAAATGTGACACCTGGAGTCACAGCAGCCATGTTGTAACTCTGAGGACAAAAGGTGACTGTAAGAATGGCAAAGCAGAAATGCAGAGAGTGACGGGACCCTTCAGAACGTTCAGTGTTTCTGCGTCGGCTCTGGGCTGTCTGCTGGGAATTCTCATGTCAGACAAATAAGCCTCTTGTTTTTAAGTCATGGTAAGTTGGATTTTCTTTGACTTGTTCCTGAATAAATCCTATGCTGATACAAAGGATGCCATCCAATCTATGTTGCGAAATGATCGGCATATTGTTTGGAGGAAAGCATTTTGTGAGGTCAGGAAGAAGAGAAAGGAGGAGACCAGTTGGGGAACGTTGTAATAATCCAAGTAGGAGACGAAGGCATCTTGGCTACAGAGACGCTGGAGATAAGTGGACAGATTTGGGGAGAAAGTTTAAGGGAAGATGAACTTGGTAACAGGTAAGTTGTGGGGGGGGGGATAGTACGGAGCCCCAAGAAGATTCCGCACCCTGGCCTTGGGAACACCAAGCCCTGACTGCGTTACTTAGCACGACAAGAGGGACTTTGCCCCTTTTCTTGTAATTGGAGTCTGCATTAGTTTTCTAGGGCTGCTGTAACAACATGCCACAAACGGGGGAGTGGGGGGGGCTCAACCAACAGTGCGTTATTCCGTTATTCTATTACAGTTCTGGAGCCTAAAAGCCTGAAACCGAGGTGTGGGCAGGACCGCGCTCACTCCCTCCTAGCCCCCGGTTGCTCCTTGGCTCGAAGCTGGATACTCCAGTCTCTGTCTCTGTCACGTGGCCATCTTCCCTCCATGCCTCTGTTTTCCTACCACATTCTCCTGTTCTCTACGACAGAGAATGGCTTCGTATTAGGACACCAGGCAGCTGTGTCCTACTTCTCCTGTGACTTGCTCTTAACTTGATTACATCTGCAAAGGCCTTATTTCCAAATAAGGTCACGTTCCTGGGTACCAGGGGTTAGGACTTCAGTATATCTTTGGGGGAGACACATTCAGCCCATAGCAGCGTTACTAGTGATCTTGGAACAGAGAATTATCCCCGATTTATCCTGGTTTATCCAGAAAGGTCCAATTTAATTGCGTGGTCCTTAAAGGCAGAGAACTTTCTCCTGCTGGAATTAGAGGACGCAGCACGAGGGGAAGACAGAGTCTAAGCGTGGTGAGAAGTGTTCCGTGGCCATCTCTGGTGCTGAAGACGTAGGGAGCTACGAGCAAGGAACAGAGACGCCTCTCGAGTGCCAAGCGCAGCCCTGGCTAGCAGCAGGAGACAGGGACTCCAGTACTACGACTGGAAGGGAGTGGGTTCCGCCATCATCCTGTCTGGCTGGGAGGCAGGAAGAAGCGCAGGCCTGTGGCACTGTGACTTCAGTCCCGAGAGACCTGGAACAGAGGCCCAGCTGAGCTGCGCACGCCCAGCTCCTGACCCACGGAAGCTGGGAGGACATCGTCACTGTGTCTGTAGTAATTTTTAGGTAGCAATAGGAAACAAATACAAGAAAAGAATAAGCCCCAGGCTTTGCCTTGAGCACCTGGGTAAGTGGCATTGTCTTCACTTTGATGGAGAAAACAGAAGAAGGGCCAGAGCTGGGAGGACGTCGGCATCTGAGAAAGCTTGTGAGGAAGGCAAATTCGGTGTCTTCCTCACAGAGCTTATACCCCTGTCATCACCCTGGGGAAGGGAAGACAGAGACCTCACTACTGAGCCCCAGAAATGTCCCAATCTGGTCATCGAGGGAGGAACAGGGGGACCAACAAAGAAACTGGAAGACATGACCTCACAGAAAGGGGAGGTCAACCGTGATGCATGGAGCTGAGAAGTCCAGTAAAGTGAGGACTCAAAAATATCTATTGCAATCGTTTATAAGATAAACGTATACTTTCCAAAATCATGACCCATACCATACATAACCCAGCAACTCCATACCTTGATCTCTACTCAGATAAGTGAACCCCAAGTTCACCTGGGTGCAAATGTTTGTAGCAGCTTTATTTATAATCATCCACACCTAGAAATAACCCAAGTGTCCTGCAGTGGGTGCATGGGTACACAAGCTGTGGTCCATCCATACGATGGAATACTATGCAGTGATTAAAAGGAATAGCCTGTTGCTACACATAGGAACCTGAGTCAAAATCATGGGTAGCATACTCTATGATTTCACTTAGGTGACTGTGTTAAATAGCTTTCCACTACTATAACAAGTTCTCAAGATTACTAATTTATAATGAGAAAGGTTTGTTTGGGCTCACAGTTTTGGAGATTCCAGACCAAGACTGGATGGCAGTTTCATGTCTCTGCAGTGGTTTGTACTGGGTCGATTTGGCTAAATGTGGACCTTTGTTTTCAGACTCTCCTTCCACATATGGTTCTAGTTTAGAATTGGTCGTAGCTGGATGGCAGGAATTGACAACGGCCATGGCTCCCTGAAGGTTGTACTGATCACATTGGGTGACAACCAGATGCAGAGGTGCCAGGAGTTTCCAGACAGTTCCTACTCTCAGCTTCCAGATCATTGACCTGATTGCTGATTCTGCTGACTACAACGACCTCAGGCGCACCCCAGATGCTTGGCTGTGGACCTCAGAAACAGAGGCTTCCCGGGGCACAGCTTCCCCGATACCTACCCACGCTGCTTCTTCCTAATTCCACTTTGGAAGCTGGCTCTCGAGGCTTCTCAAATGACTGGCTGTGGACGCCTCTAATTCCCCAAACCCCCTTTACTTCCCTATTATTTAAAATGTAGTTCTTAAAAAAAAAAAAAAAAAAGTGTGTGTGTGTGGTATTGGAAATTGAACCCAGGGGCATTCTACCTCTGAGCTACACCCCCAGCCCTTTATTATTATTTTTTTTTCTTTTGAAACAGGGTCTCGCTAGGTTGATGAGAATCTCACTACATTGCTGAGGCTATTCTCAAACCTGCAATCCTCCTGTCTCAGCCTCCCAAGTACTGAGATTACAGACATGCAGCACCACGCCCAGCTGTAATTCTTATTTTGAGAAACCCATACCCCATAACTATGCCCCTCGTTAGTGACTCTGCTTCCCTCTATCACTACAGGAGACTTTGTTGACAGAGCAATCTGTCTGAAGGTAAGTCCGGGTCTGAAAAATTGAGAGGTGGAGGAGATAGGACGAAGGTGTCCACGGCCATCAAACACGGACGGCCCTACTCATGGAGCAGAAACAGGTCGAAATGCAAGCAACTTGTTCAAGACTGTCTCGTAAAAGGCGAAGGGAAATGAGCACCAGAGTGACCTGAACACCGAGGCGCTGCAGAGCTAGGAGGCAGCAGAGAGCGCCATAGCTGCCGTCCACCTGGTGGGCGCTCAAGGCTCCGGAGGAAGAAGACACGGGGTGTTGGTTCTCGCCATGTCCCTGGCGCCCCGGGAATCAGCACACTCCTGCAGCTGCAAATCTGGAATCTCAGGCTGAACTGGTCCAGCTGAAGGAAACATGGGGAGAAGGGGGCACCCCCCTCTCGAGGCAGGCTCCAAGAGGACTTCAGTCCAGCTGCTTGCCAGCGGTGTCAGATGCACCATCTAAACTTGGTTCATTCCTGGGTTCCGGGAGCATGACATTTCAGAGGACTTGGGAATGAAGAAGCTTTATGTCGTCAAGGTGTTAAAGGGGAACTCTTCAATCAACAAAGCCTGGTATCCGCAGTGTCAATGTCATACATTTAAAATTTTTGCTGGGGAAAAAAAAAAGCCCAAAGCATCTAAAAAAAATCACTCTATGAGAGGTGTAGCAATAGAATTTTCTCACATTTTAGGTGTGGACTCGAAAGTTGGAGTTTTCCCTGAAGTGGAGCCTGAGATAAAGGTTTTGGTAGAGGTAATCTATTTGAGAGATGGGCCCAGCAAGTACTAACAGGAGATTGAAGAAGAGGGGCAGGGAAGGAAGAAAACCAACAAGGGGTGTTCCTGTGGGCAGCTGAAAAAATGAGAGGTGGAGGGGACTCGCTGAGAGCCCATTGTAATCCACCTCTGACCCGTGCAAGATGTAAGGAAGCCGCACCAGCCCCTGCCATCCATCGCTCATCGAAGGGACTGCTCTTGGGGTCCTTCACTCAAGGACACTTCTGGAACCTTCCCATACCCTCCCAGACTGGACAGAGGCCCCGGCTGCACCGTCTCAGGTGCTTGCAAGAGAAAGCCGTCAGCATGGCAGACACAGGACGCCGGCAGGCAGAGGGGGCGCTCGCGGCACCTGCTGCACTAGGAGAGTAGGTGCCCTTGTTAGACTCAGGTGGGAAATTTCTCCCGGCTCAGTTCAGTCCTCACAACACAGGACAAGTGATACAGACTGAGACTGGTGTGGCAGTGGGGCTGCAACCAAGAGAATTTTCTCCCTCGGACACTGCTGAGATAATGCCACACCTCACCAACAGAAAAGTGTGTCTGGTTAAATGCAAATAATGCGTTTTTCTTGGGATACCTGCTTCGGGGGCTTCCTCTCTTTCTTGTAGTTCTGAGTATCTCGGCTGTGTCCCAGCGCTGTGCTAGCCTCCTGAGTCCTCTCAGCTCTGCTCTCGGTAAAGCATGGAGCACTAGACACGGCTGGGCCGCCTCTACCTGGATGTCCTGAAGGAATTCCACACAGAGCACTGCCGCTGAAGGGACTTAGGACTCTGCCAAGCACCAGCGAGACCCCCTGGCTCAGACAGCAGCATTAATACTGACCGGGGTGAGCTGAGGACTCTAATTTTTGTGGAATTCTTAACAATTTTTTTTCTATATCTTGAACTGGATTGCCAGGCAGATATTTGAGATTTGATAATGGAAGGTCAAACATTATTATTCAAGTTTGGGACAGTTTTGTGTCACCACCATTATGATAATAGAGTTATTAAAATCTGTCATCTGGGCTCATTACGCGACCTTGGCCAAGCCATTCTGTGTAAGGGGCATTGCCTGAGTCACACAAAACAACGAGTTGTCAGTAGAGGACGGGGCCAGAGCTGTATCGTTAATGTACGGGGACGGCCTGCTTGGGAGCCTTTAGAGAAAGGACGGCCCACCCTGAGGACTCTAAGACCTAAAGGTTCCCGTGGGCGCAGCCCCAACGCAATGACACGCACAGAGATGAAAGGCGGAACTTGTAACTTACAGCTCCAACTCGAGAAGGCCGCGGGCAGGGTCGTGCCCGGGGACGCTGGAAGGGGCGGCTTCCATCCAAGTGGGGTGAGGCTGGCCGGGCTGGCTACAGTATTGGGGGGACTCAGGAAGAACTAGAAGTGGTCAGCCTGAACGGCGGGCAGCCAGCTGTCTAGAAGCACCCGGGTAAATTCCTGAGCAGTGGTGAGTGGCCATTCGTGGTCGGTAATCATGAAACTGCCCTGGATCCAGTCTGTTAAGCCATGTCCAGCTGCTGAGGCCCAGGACTGTGGCAGGGGAGAGAGGACAGGGAACGGGCTCTCCACACTGGAGTCACCTGGGCGCTCCTGACCGTCCCCAGTGACTCCTTTCCACCCCCAACAAAAACAAAACGAAGGCTTACGCCCCATTTTCCATTCCTGGTCTACTGTCATCCTGGGCCCTGAGTCCAGCGGTGTCCAGCCAGCCTCGTGGCCAGGTCTGACCTTTCCAGCCTTGGAGCTGCACAGACACGATTCCACAAGGCTGTCTTCATGTAGTCTCTGCCGGGAAGAGTTTCCCCTAAATTTGCACCGTGCACGATTTTCAAAGCTGTACCTGGTGGGCTGGTATACTCAGCCTTGCTTTGTTTGCAAAGCTCTGCCGTGGCTTCTCAACACCACTGGCTTCTCGTGCCCGTGTGGCAGCCTGGACTGCTTTCTCTTATAGGAAACGCCATCTCTAACCACCACCGTCCATATTCATGAGTTACAGCTCCAAAACTCTGAAAACCAAATTTGTTTCTGCGCCTCTCTGACTCCCACGGTCTCCTCCTGGTTAGCAGCCCAGCTTCCCCCGCTGGCCCCTATCTTTATAACCTCAGATTCTTTGCTGTGTTTTCCCTGAGCCGCAGCTGCCGGTCCCTCAGAGCGTTCCTGCCGCCGGCTTGGACACTCCTGGCCACCCATACGCTGGCTGTCCTTTCCTCTTGCACCCTCCGTGTCACTCTAGGCCTGACTTCAGAGACAACTACTGGACCCTTCTGCCTCCTATAGACACTTCAGTGTCTCGAAGTGTGACTCGTAAAGTCCCCAGGCTTACACTGGCCTTTAGGGTCCTGGAGTACCAGACCCAAACCTCTCCTCCTAGAACCACGTGCTGGCCAAACACGCCCTCCTCCCCACGCCACTGCGCTGGCGCCTGCCTCTTCCCAGCTGCTGTGGATTGACTGTATCCCCACCCCCACCCCGTTCACATGTCGACACCCCAATTAATCCCCACAGGATATTTGGAGATGGGGTTTGGGGGGATCTTTGGGAGACCGATCCTGAGGGCAGAGCCCGCTGGGTGGGGTTAGTGCTCTTATATACAGAGACAGGGTAGAGTTCTCTCTCCCCCACTCCCTGTGAGGGTCCAGTGAGGAGGCGGCTTTTACAGCTTTCTGTGTACCTGAATCTGCCAGCGCCTTAACCTTGGACCTCTGAGCCTCCAGAACTCTAAGAAAAAATGTGTGTTTAAGCCCCTTGGAATGTGGCATTTTTGTTATAGCAGTTGAGCTAAGGCACCACAAAACTCTCTGTGTCAAATATTCATTTCATATATATATATATACATATGTATATATATATATACACACACACAGTGTGTGTGTGTGTGTGTGTCTGTGTGTCTGTGTGTGTGTGTGTGATGCTGGGGATGGAAACCAGGGGCATTTTACCTTTTTAATTTTTTATTTGGAAACAGGGTCTCACTCAGTTCCTGAGAGCCTCCCTAAGTTGCTGAGGCTGGCTTCGAACCTGTGGTCCTCCTGGCTCAGCTTCCTCGGATTACAGGTGTGTGCCTCTTCAAGGCCCCGTGTGTTATCTGGCCCTCTCTGCACCTGAAGTTCTTTTCTCTTCTGTCTACGCTCTTATTCTAACCACACCATTACTAGACATTCCTTTTTTCTTTCTTTTAATGTATTATTATTATTGTTGTTGTTGTGTCTGTGTTGCCAGGGATTGAACCCAGAGGCGTTATACCTTTAATCTATATCCCCAGCCCTATTTTCTTATTATTTGAAACAGCCTATCACTAAGTTGCTGAGGCTGGCCTCAAACCTTCGCTCCTCCTGTCTCAGCCTCCCAAGTACTGGGATGACAGGCGTGCACCGCTGTGCCTGGCGCATTCCATACACTTCTGTCCCTCTGCCCCCCTCACAGTCCTCAAGGGGAGAATGTCTGTGTTTTTTCCTTGTGTCTCTGGGGTCTACTACAGTGTGCGGAGCCTTTTAGGTAGTCAGTAAGAGGGGGACTGGACACTCTGCCAGCAAGAAGCAATGAGGAAACTTTGCTCACAGGTGCTGGAGTAGATGCATTTATTTGGCCCGTCCAATGCAATTACAGCCTTGGGTGACTTAAAGGGCTGTTTCTCCAAGACCAATAAATCTCTTATGAAGGCCTTGTCATCCAGCATAATTGTTTTGCTTGCCTTTGGCTGTTTAAATGTACTGGGTAATACCACCGAGGGCTCTGAGAGCCCTACCCATGAGCCTGCCCAGCAGGGACCGTGGGCTGGGATGAGAGCGGCTGAGGCCCGCTGGGGAGTCTCTCCAATGGGGGACCCCTGAGCTGGGTCTGGCCTAGGAACTCGGGGCCAGATGGGGAGGGCGAGCGTGGCAGATTGCATCAATGGGCCCAATTCTTACCCATCCCTACATCTGTGTCATTCTCCAAGTGACTAAGCAGGATGTGTTCTCCAACCTCGTGACTTTGCATTGGTCACGTGACTTTCCTTGGCCAGTAGAATGAGGAGTCAGGGACCGGTGGCCCAGCCTGAGCCTAGTTCCCTCTGCTTGTTCCCTCTGCTCTCTGATACCTTCGCCATCACCTGGAGAATGAGATTCCTGGGCTGAGCCACCACTCCCAGGAGGAGAAGATAGATCCCAGTGTTTGGAAGCTGAGACTGGAGGATAGCAGGTTTGGGGCCAGCACACAGTAACTTAGTGAGATCCTGTTTCAAAATAAAAATGACTGGAGGTGTAGCTCTGACGTAGAGCACCCCTGGATTCAATCCCCAGTACCGCCCCCCACACACTCATAAATTAAATGAAAAAGATAGGTGCTCAAGCAATAAGCACTCGTTACAGAGTATCACCAGGGTTTTGAGATGCTCATTCTGCAGCGCGGCACAGCTCTGGCTCATTTGTACAAGGAGTCGTTACCCAGATCGACCCAAACACCAAAGGACAGGAGCAAACGCAGAGTGACGTGGAAGAGGATCAATACCTACTATCGCCAGAGGAGCAACACATGCTCACCGGAAGCCAAGGAGAGAGAGAGGGCGTGACTCAGTGGGGCGCCCTCCCGGTAGGAGACAGGTGAACAGGTGCCCAAGCCCGAGGAATTCCCCTGGAGTGGCTGTGAGCCCTCCGTCTGGAGCTTGTGCAATGCCTGCTGCTCGCAGAAGCCGGGGCGTCACTCCACCACATCCCACAGGGGCAACGGGGGAGCAGGAGAGCTGGGCCCTAGGTGCAAATGTTCTGCAGAGTCTCGGAGTGACCCAAGACTGGTCACTGCTCCTAAGTCTCAGTTTCCTGACTAATAAAGGAGGCCCCTGCACAAATGCCTGTCCCGTTAAGGATGGGCAAGGCCATTTCGCATAATAATCCTCCTCCTCCCCACATTTCCATTGCTTTAAAAATAAACCACAGAAAACTTTATTGGTGCAGTTTATTGGTGCTGTCCTCACTGAGGACTTGGGGTCACTCTCAATCTCTGCAAGTCACCAAGGCAGAGGGAAAGAGAGGCTCAAGGCACACAGGGACCCAGACCCTGCCTGGAGGGGACTTTCCTCCGTCACATTCCTGGGCCACAGCTTGCCCACGACCACACCTAAACAACAAGCAGGGAAGTGCATTTCCACCCAGCGCTTGGAAGGAGAGACACAGAACACTTGCAGTCAGCCCTGATGACTACTGTGGTCTCCCAAACAGCTAGATATTTGTGCTAAACCTTTCCTTTTCCGGCAGCAATCATTGAAACCATCTCTTCATCATCGTTTACGCAGTTCCTCAACCATGAGCCTGGCATCCAGCTGTTGACTGAGGTCTTCCTGTTCTGAGATTTGAGTAAAACGGGTGCCTGTCTCTCCTCCTGCAGCAAGTGCAGTGTCTTGCTACAAGCATTCTGCAAGACGCCAAGGTCACCTCCAGCAAGTCTCGGTCTCACTGCGATGGCTTGTCACTTGCGATGCCTCTCATTTCCCTGCTCCTTTCTGACGCGAACCCTGCCTCTTTTCCTTAGTTTCCCCTCATTTACTCACACAAAGCATCTGTGTCCGGAGAACACTTTGCTGGAGCTTGATCAGGGAGATGAACTTCACAGCGACACACAACCTGCAAGTGGGTGTTGGGCATTCCTGTTCTCCTGAGTCTTTGGGTCGCCTGCTACTGGGAGTTTCTCTGCTCTCCTCTGCGGGTGGAAACCCTCGGCACTGGGGCTCCCTTCTATCGCCAGCTTCTGCCCACTCCTCAGTGTGGCCAGAGCAGAGCTCCACCTTCTACTTGGCTCCAGTGTCTGCTAAACAAAGAACCATCTACTGTGGGTCTTGGGAGGCTCAAAGACCTGAAAGAAATTCTGAAATCATGGGGGTCCTGCCCCTAGCCCTGCCCTGGGCCCCTCCTTGAGGAGAAGATAGCTGTACAGAGATTCATATGCCCATGGATACAGGTATTTCTGCCTTGCTCAGGCCTCTGCCCTTAAAAGGCAACAATCACTAACTCCAGTTTTAGTTTTAAATAACTCTTCTCTCTGTTAAGTGCAGACACGCCGGTTTTATGAAACACTCACTTGTGAGTGCCGCGTACCATGTCCCATCGCAAACCATGGAGAGGACTTTGTGTTTATCCTCATCTTACTGATGAGGAAACTGAGGCTGGGGAGGGAAAGCCATATGTCTCCCATGCTTGAATGTAGGGCCCTGGACTCAGCCCCAGGTCCAGAGTGACCCAGCAGTGTTCCGCCTCTGTCAAGCTGCATCTCTCTGACCACGTGCATTTTACAGATAAGGCCCTCTGTTCAAAAACGGTTCAAGAGAAGCTGTGAAAGCTTACCTGAAGGTGCACTTCTTGCTGCCATTCACCTTTAATCTCCACCCCGAAATCCAGCTTCAGGTCTATAAAGGGGATGATCCCTCCTGGTGCCTAGCTCCACTGTCTGCACCCAGCAGAGAGGAGAGGCAGGAAGGGCTTGATTTGAGCCCACTGGACTTACTGCCGAGCCAGGAGACAGGACCTCTGCCATGCCGAGGGGCATGGAGGTGCCCGGGCCCCTGTGAAGCGTCAGGGACAGAGCTCAGCGAGGGCTCAGGATTGCTCCTAGAGAGTTCACCCGGTTTCATCTGTCAACAGGGGCTGCTTCTTTGTATTCCCCCTCACTCCCCAAGAAAATCCTGCCCTGTTCTTCTGGGCGGCTCAGTGGTCTGGGCGCCCCACGGGAGACTCCCTGACTGACTGCGTTGACGCTCCCTTCCATGGCACTTGACACCTTGACAAATACTCTCCCTCCACCCCTGCAACCACAATCGCCTCTGTATAGAAGAACAGATATTACAAGTGGGGAAACTGAGACCTGGGGAGAAGACTCCCCCTAGATTTCCCAGCCCCTTGCTAGCAGGGGCAGGATAAGTCCCTAATCACTTATCATGCAGCCCTGGAATGCTCCTGGGTGCCACGCCTCACAGGGCCCAGGCCCCAAAGACAGGACAGCCATCAGCCACCGTAGGAATTGCCACAGAAGTCACAGACAGAACCCGGCACCAGGAGTTCACCTGCTGTTAGAACAATCTCATTCACAGCAGGAGAATTTTATTTCCTCCCATGGGTACCTGATACCTGGCAACAACTTCAGCACAAAATAATGATTCTGTCTACTTCTTTGAAATGGCAGAACACATCCCATTGTAAAATAGTGGTGTCTTTGTTTCTGAAAAATTACTTTGCTGATAGAATTACAAAGGGACAACTCATGGTCCAGTGCTGTATCCACACTACCGGGATGCCCAATCAATTATATCTGAGAAAATAGCATGTGGTTTCCCTCCAACATTTACTTCCCAAGTCCTGCATTGTCTACGAACATGAAGGAGTATAATTCTGAGAAAAAAAAAAAGCTAGATACTAAAGAAAGGGAAACTGCTCCCAGATCACAACGCCAATGCTGGTGGTGACTGGAGGAGTGACCACAAAGGCCCCTTACTTTCAGAGTCCCCCCTTCCCTCGAGCTCACCTCTGGCCTCCCCTCCCTGCGGTATGCAGAAATTACGTTACTCCCCTGTGCTGCAGATAGAAGAGTAAGTTTGCAGTGGTGGGGAACCCACTGCAGGTCTTGTGCTCCCAGGCTTTGCACATGACCCACCGCAGATCTCTGGAACCCCTCCACCCTGTTGAATTCCGGGTCACAGGCATTACCATTTTTCAGTGCACTGGGAAAAGCTCTGAGGACCTAGATTCAAATCCCCCCTCTACCAAGTGCTGTGTGCATGTATGTCAGTGTCAACATGATATACATTATGATGTGAGACCATAATGCACCAATAAAAGCATGTTAAAAATAAAATAGAGCCGGGCATGGTGGCGCACGCTTGTAATCCCAGCGTTCGGGAGGCTGAGACCGGAGGATCCGGGTTTGAGGCCAGCCTCAGCTACCTAGTGAGGCACTCTGCAACTTAGTGAGACTCGGTTTCAAAATAAAGAATAAAAAATAGGGCTGGGTGTATAGCTCGGAGGTAGAATGCCCCTGAGTTCAATCCCCAGTACCGCAAAAATAAATAAATAAATAAATAAATAAATAAATAAATAAATAAATAAAAAATAAAATAGAAAACCTAAAAATGAATAAATAAGTAATACAACCCCACCTCTGCCACTGATTTCTGAGGGGTCTATGGCATTTAACTCACTTCCTTTGAGGCTCAGCCTCTGATCTATACACTCGAGACAGTGGAAACAGGGCAGGAATTGGGGTTCACCATCATATGAAGGACATTTAATCATGCACTGGCTGTGAGCGCTGGTGTGTGGAGGGGGCGGCTGCCACGCGGCGGCCCTGAGTTCATCCCAATGGGTTTCCATGCCGAGGACATGTCAGGAAGGGTGGGAGGCAGCCCCACTCCCACTGTGGAATTAGGAAGGTTATTTCTTTTTCCTACCTACTGGCAACTAAATACGAGTTGGTGATTGTTTGACCACGGCCCTTTAGATACTACGGATTTCAAGTCAGAAGAGAGGAACAGAAAGGACCAGCTCCACCGGGTCGGGGGGAATCGAGGGTTCTGGACACATGCAGGTGGGCTGCGATGGGGCCCCACGGTGCCGGGGACAGCGTCTGAGGCCTGGGGCCTCGTGGGCACACTGCTCTGTGCAGCCTTCCTCTTCCCTGCCTGGATTCCTAGGTCTTCTGTGAACTGCCCCAAATGCCTCTGAGACGTTTCTTTCAGGCTTAAGTTAATTGGAAGCAGTTTCTTTTGCTTCCAGTCAACAATTCTGACTCATAGACTATCCCAAATGCTATAGTCTAAAGATGGAACAAACCTAATACTTAAAACATGAATTGTCTCTTCGTTGGATGCCAGATAGGAAATGTACAGTTTGGTTCTTCACGGGCTGACTGTGCCACGATTCTCAGGTCTGTTTTTCCAAGTCTTTCACTCAGGAAGTAAGTTATTCCTGGCTCCTTGCTAGAAAATGATCAGCACTCATTCCTAACCCAGCATTCATTTATTGAGCTCCTAATGAATGTAAGAGAACCAGTTCTGAATCAAACTCAAAAGGCACACAGGTAATTTGGAGTTTTCTTTCAATAACTGGAGCTTTCTGATTGCCCCCAAATTCATGAAAAGACAACATATCTGCCTGACTCTCCTTCTTTAATAACCATTTTTTAGAATAGCAGTCTCAATGGTGTTGAATTTAGGCTGTTTTCCTCCCACCTCATTCCCCTTTGAAGATAAGCCACCAGTAAATGACATTCCTAGGTTATTTAGGAAAGTTTGAATATGGTCTGGATAGTGGATGCAGTCTGTGAACTTAAAAAAAAAACCTCATTCCCAAAGACTATGAGCTCACTTATTACATACACATACAACACTCACACAGGAGACGATCCAGGAAGATATGCACCAACACGCTGCAAAATGGAGTACCCGGGGCGTGTCTTGATTTTTAAATGTTTTTGCTTGTCCGTTTTTTATAATTTTATACAATTTATGTGTGCTGTTTTGTACTAATGAAAGTCTGTGTTTTATTAGAGAAGTAAAAGACACTATTTAATACATTACCTGGCATATACTAGGCACTCCAGGAATAGAAGCTATTAAGAGAAGTCTTCTTACTAAAATGACTGTGTAAATATTTGGTAGTTACTAGCTAAGTAGAAGAAGACGATACACCAGTTAGAGCAATTTGAAGACAGTAAATATTTGGATACAGACCAATACCTTAACTGTTCCAACTAGTACTTCATCTAACTTTGTTTTGTTACCTCACTAATAACTAGCAACTTTTTCTTCACTCTCTATTTTGTGGCTGTCTTTATGTTTCAATAAATAGAAATGTATAGCTTCGTCTTTAAAAGATAAAAATTTTTCCCATTTTATGAATGTACCATCATTTATTTCAGAGTTTCTCAACCTCAGAATTGTTGGTACTTGGTTCCAGATAATTCCTTGTTGTAGGAGGCTGTGCTGTGGATTCTAGGGTGTTTAGCACACCCCTGACCTCCATCCAGAGCTGCTTGGAGTCTTCCCTTCCCCCGAGTCATGCTAACCCGTAATGTCTCCAGACACCGCAAAATGTCACCCAGAGAGAAAAATCACACACACACCCACATCTGACAGCCAGTGCTTTTACTATTTCCTTACTGATGGACATATAGATTGTTACACATTTTCCTTAATGTAAACAATGGCTATCATAATAAGCCTGTGTATATACATCTGTATCCATCTATTTTCTTAGGACACATTCTTAGAAATAGGACAGCTGGACCAAATATCCTGGACACATTTTAAGGATTTTGATATATCTACAGCAAATTGCCCTCCTTGTAGTTCACACCTAACCCCCCACCCACAGGTACAAAGCTACCGCACCCATATCATCTGTGGGTGTTACCAGGCTGGGGAATATTGGCCACATGCTTAAAGATGATATACAGATATTAGTTTTCACTTAAAGGATGGCAATTTGTGTGTATGTTGCTTGTGTTTCTCCTATTTTGGAGTCTACATCTAGAGAGTTATATATTAATGATATTAACCCTTTGTTTAGCACCCGTATTACAAAAACATTTCAGTTTATGATTTCTTATGCTGTACTGAAAATATTATTTTAATTGATAAAATCTTATTGGTTTCTACTCAATGTCTGCTTAGAAAAGTCTTTTTCTACTCCAAGATTATTAAATGGTCAGCAACTTGTGCCAACACAATATTTTGTCTAATGATTTAAATATCAACATTATTATTATATTAGATTCTATGTCTGGATCTCCTAATCTATTTTACAGATCTGTCCATTTTGTCCTATGCCAACATCACATTCTTATCATTAACTTGGCTTTAAAATATCTTTTAATATGCGGCAGGGTAAGTCTCTTTATATTGCTATCTTTTTAAAAATAGCATTGGATAGTCTCATATAGTGGCTATCATTACATTCTTTCAGAATAACACTTTACTAGTATTTTTCCTTTTTACCCAAAATGTGTTTTTATAAATTCAAATAATAGCAAAGATATTTAGGAGATGGAATATTGAAAACCCATACTAGCTGTACCTTCCTTTGCTCGATCCTTAGAAATGTCAGAAAATATATTTTTGAAAGAATAAGTCTATGTAAATACCAGAGAACAAGGAGTGCTCCTGGTGGGCCAGAAATTATGAAACATACTTGAATTATGAAAGGCAGATGAAATTGGATTGAAAGAGAAAGTCGTAGTCCAAAATATGTTCAGAGAAACAAACTGAAAATGGTAGGAGGGACTCCAGAGTGCCCCAAGCGAGGAGTCTACGCAGACACGGAGGGAGGGCATCTGAGAGGCACCAGTAGAAAATCACTTACGGTCACTTCTACTTCCTTGCTCTCCTTCTCCCTCCTCACAGTACTGTCGCAGTGAGTGCCAGAGCTTTTATCCTAGAGCCCGTGGTTCTCAAACAATCTGGGAGCCACCACACCCAGGTGATATCGCATCACAGTTGGCGGCGTATCCACCCTGCTCAGGCTGGAGGTAGGCAGTAGGTGACAAACGCAGCCTGTGTCATGACAAATACACACACACACACACACACACACACATACACACACACACATACACACACATACACACACACACACACACACACACATACACACACATACACACACACACACACACACACACACACAGACACGAGCAACCAAACACTTAAGGAAAACTTGACACCATTCACAAAAGGAATGCAACTCAGAAAAAACAACCACCACCAACACTTGAGGAAATAGAGTTCTTGCAGTAAGGAGAGGGATAGTAAGCATCTATCAAACAAGAACATCCTTTCCGACAAAAGAGTCAATTGGAAACCTTGGAAATGGAAAGTGCCAAGGGAAAAACAGCCCAATACACTGGACAATAGGCTGGTCATAGATAAAGAGCATGTTAGTAAACTGGGAGAGAGAGCCAGCTGCACCTTCTAGGAAAGATGCTGAACCACTATAGGCAAGCCTCACCTGTACTACTCCAGTGTGCAGACTTGCAGGGGTCAGGTGTGATACTTAAACGTATGTTGCTGAACTCAAAAACAAAAACAGGGAAACCTCCAGGTGTCAGAAACAAGAAGGGAACCTATGATCAAAGCAATGATCCACACAATCCCTGGGTGAACTGAGGATTTGAAGGGAGAAATATGGACCAAATACATGTGTAAGGGATGGTGTTTATGATCATGCAGGGTTGGAATTTGAGTTCTCAGGTCTCATACACCCCAGGGAGCCAGAAAATAACATTCTATCCATGACTGAGGACTCAAAATCTCTGCTCATTTGTCCTCCTCAAGCCATTTGTGGAAATGGAAATACAGCCACTTATGAATGAGAAGAACATGAATTTGTGCCAAGCTTGGGCATAAGCCTGGGATTCTCATGCCCTTGGTAGTAGAAAAAAAGAAGAAAAAAAGGCAAAACAAACCGTGTTTACAACATTCAAAGATATAGTTCTAAATGGCTCTTTGCTTAAGTTACAATTCTGCAGGGAAAAAATCATAAATATTTCAGAGTGAATTATAATAATAAAAAAAGCAAAGTATGCGAGGTGCCTCAAAAATGGTACCTGAAACGGAATGCAGCTATTAGATGTTGGAATTCCCACAATGATTTTCTATTATGATTATCTGGATCCTTTATCAAAGGACAAAAAGTTGTGTCTTTTTCCATTTGGGGAAAATTTCTTCAATATTAAATTCTAGCTCATTTATTGTTTGTTTTTGGGTTTTTTTGCCAATTTCATATTTAACTTCTAAGTTCTTTCTTACTCTCTGATTGTTCCATTTTATAACAAACCATGCTTACTTTATGGATGCCATGTCTTCTCAAATGCATCTTTTAACTTCAGGGATTTTATAGCCTATTTTATTCACTGGATTATTGATTTCCTCAGGAGCCTATTGTCAATGAAAATATATTTCTCCTACCTACTATTTGCTAGGCACGGTTCTAGTTACTCAAGGGAGTAAAGCAAAAAGTTCTTCCCCCTATAGAGCTCATGTTGTATTTGGGAGAGAAAGAAAATAAATTCAAAAACAAATAAAATAAGATCATTTTAAGGATTGATAACTGCTAAAAGAGCTGATGGGAAAAAGAAAAGCTTTTGTAATTATAGATGAGATTTTTCTAAAATTTATATGTTAAAACAAAGGAAGTCACAACATACCTAAAGAATTTTTAAAAAGAGGAATAAGTTGGGAGGAATCATCCTACCTAATTAATGGAGGAAATTTAGATGTGTTGCATTTAAAATCAAGAACAAGACAAGGAAGCCTACTATTAGTACTGTCTTTGATATTGTACTGGAGGGAGAGACCCTGCAATATGAAAGAAAAGAAATACAAGATACAACAATTGAGAGACCTAAGACAAAATTTTCATTGTTTACAGATGACATAGAAAACCTAAAAGACTCAACAAACTAGAGTTGAGGAAAGTTGTCGGTTCCAAGTTTTAGCTCACAAAGATCAACGAGTTCTTCTATGAAGGCCACATCCAACTAGATCACACGATGATGTTTCAGAAATACGCTACCACTGAAGACAGCAAGAGAACCTATATCACATCAAAGATCCCACCTAAGGAAGTGACTGCATGAGGTCTTTATGGACAGAGTACATTAACACTATTAAAAAAATAAGTGAACCCTTAAAAAGCTGAAAAGATAATGTTCATAGCTTGGAAGCCTGTATATTAAAAAGCTATCAGTTCATCTGTAGCCTTTATATTAAAAAGTTATCAGTCAGGCATAGTGATGCACACCTGTAATCCCAGGACTTGGGAGGCTGAGACAGGAGGATCCTAAGGTCCAGGCCAGCCTTAGCAACTTAGTGAGACCCTATTTCAAATAAAATAGGACTGGGGGTATCAGAAGGGAAATGAGTTCAATCCCCACAAATGAACAATAAATCAAACAAACAAATAAAAAGTTATCAGTTCAGCTGTAACATTTCCTTAATCCCACAGTTTTTAAAGATTTTGATAAAGCAAAACTTTATATGGAAAAATACAGGCTTGCCAAAAGCCAGGACTGTCTTAAAGAAGCAAAACAAAAGGAGACTTGCCTTACCAATATTAGGACACATTAAAAAGCCGCAGTATTAATAATAACAATTATAACTGCAAAATATTGATCTAGGAATGGACAAAATAGCCAACAGATCAGAAATGGAAGTTAAAAAATAAGCACTCATATATATGGAAGCTTAAAACACAATTAAAGGTAGCATTGCAAATCTGGGGAGAAAAAAAATGAATTGCTTAGTGTAGCAATTGTCAAAACTGCACATGAACCAGAATTCCAGGGTGGGGACGGTGTCAAATGCAGATTGTGTTTTTGATCTGGTGGGACTGGGGGAAATGCAAGAATTTGAAAGCTCCCAAGTGGTGCCATTCTGCTGGTTTGAGTACCACACTTTACTAGATAACATCAGGAAAATATCTTACTCTTTGGGAAAATATGCCTCACATTCTACACAATGATGAAATTTAGTTGGGTTATAGACATAAAAGTGATTTAAAAATAATAGAATAAGATACAGGTGTTATTGGTTAGATCACATCCTCCCCAAAACATGTTGAATTCCTAACGCTCATTACTTGTGAATGTGATTTATTAGGAAGCAGAGTCTTGGCCAATGTAATCGGGTGAAGATGATGTCACACTCAATTAGGGTGGTCCCTAACCCAATATGACCGTTATCCTTCTATGACCATGGAGGCAGAGATTGGAGCGATGCATCTACAAGCAAGGGAACACAACTGATTGCTGGCATCACCAGCATCTAAGAGAAAGGCATAGAACAGATTCCCCCCACGGAATCTTCAGAAAGAGCAAAGCCACACCACCAACTTGGCTTCTACGGTCTAGAACGGCGAGAGAATCAGTTGCTATTGGTTAGGCCACCTGGTTTAGTACAGCAAGAGAATATTTTTGTAACATTTGCATAAGGAAGAACTTCTTAGCCAGGCGTGGTGGCGCACACTTGTAATCCCAGCATTTGGGAGGCTGAGACCAGAGGATTTGGGTTCACGGTCAGCCTCAGCTACCTAGTGAGGCCCT
>PVLC010027886.1:0-21472 GCA_004027655.1 Graphiurus murinus
AGATGGCAGGTAGCTGGTTGGGAAGGGCTAGCAGGGGGGATGGTGGGCCGCCGCTCCACGGCCCGCCGGCTCCCGCTGATTCGTCCTGCCCCTCCCGGACTCAGCTCCTCCGCTCCCGCCTCAGGCCCAGGCCTCCGCCAAGAAGCTGCGTCCCACTTCAGGCTCTGGGCGGTCGCAGTTCCGCGCTGAGGCGATGCGCCAGGACAGACCCCGGTCCCGCGGGTGCCCACGCTGAATGCCCCATGGTTCTGGTCTCCGCCTGGGTGCGGCGCAGGGTGCCAGGGGTGCTGTGTCCTGGGGCCCGCCGTTCCCAGCGTCTGGGTGGCCCCCAAGGCTCCTGGTCCTGCCCTTCCACAGCCTACCTCCTCGGTGCAGAGCCCGGCTGCTGCCTGCCCCGGCAGAGCCGGGCCGGCGGGGGTCCGCACGGAGCGCGGATCGCTGCGTGATGGCGTCTTTTCTTGTCCCCGCTCTGCTTTCTTGATCTTCTTTATTTGTTTGTGGTTCAAATTTCGCTTTTTTCCTTCTGTTGAAAAGACCTTTTTATGGTAAATTTAGATCCAAATCACCGCGTTTGTGAAAAGACGGTTCACTCAGTCGCCATCTTGGATCCTCCCCAATATTTTTGTTCTTTACACTCATTTATGTTAGCTACTTTTGCTCATTTAATCATAGGGGAAAACCTTTATAAAGTAGTTGTATAGCACATGCTGTCTCACTTCAAAGGAAATAAAGCTAATGGGGTTATTATATCTCTGTATGACCTAAAAATTATGAATGTTCATTACACTCACAGTTTGAGATTATGTAGGAAAACTACTGTACTATGTTCTTTTGAGCCCCAGTATACATTCAGAAATCACTCTTTGGGAATGTAAGCTATATTTCATTCCTTTGTACATAGGTAGAGTATGAGGCCCCAGTTTGTGTTCCAATCACATCCAAGGCCAGGATTAAAACATGAGTTGGTAGCTGGGCACAGTGACATTTACCTGTAGCCCCAGTACTTGGGAGGTTGGAGGATTGCTGGACCAGACTGGGCAACACATAGCAAGACCCCCTCTCAAAAACAAAACAAAATGTGAATGGGCAAGCTGATGGTCTGGTAAGGCAAGCCCACAACCAGAACCTTTGCTCAAAGATCTGAGTTGTACCCTAAGATAAAGTGTATTCTGAGCAAAAGGAGACCTAGTTGCAAGGCCTCGTGGGCACAGGGACACAGGGCCCATTGTCTTCTCCCTATGCTGAGGACGTTATGTTTGTATCCTAGACACAGAGAGTAAAACCAGAAGGTACCATTTCATCAGAAGTTCTCCGCACTTCTCAGTACACACAAGATTGACATCTAATAGAATTTGTCACAAATGGGAACCAAGGCATTCCCCCTCCACATCACTGAAGTCCATCACTCAGTTCTGCATCTTGAAGAGACCAGGATATCAGTGGGATGCCTGGGACCCACCAGTAGAATGCAATGCTCCCCTGGGAAGGGCACAATGGTTAAGAAGCAGCCATGGGAACAGAGAAAGCTGCAGATAACACTTGTAACGTGACTGCACACATGAGACACTCCCAGAAATTCCTGGGTACAAATAGGTATCTAGTAATGAAAGGACTGGCACAAACTACTTAAATAAGAGCTTATATCATTAAAATAAATTCTCATCTTCAAAAAGGCTGGTGGGACTTGGAATTTTCAGAAGAGATGGCAGTGACATCACCAGAATGTAGTTTGATTTTTTTTTTTCCTGAATAAGGTGATGGTGCAGCCTGCAGTGGTCCCTGTGTGGTAACATATCCATGTGCACGGGTACATACACAAAGACTGGAAAGATCCAGGGGAACGTTTGGTAGACAAAAGCCATATTTCTTTTATGGATAAGAATTGAACTAAGAATAGATATCAGCCACATGTGGTGGCACATGCCTGTAATCCCAGTTCTTGAGAGTCTGAGACAGGAGAATCATAGGCTCAAGGCCCGTCTCAGCAACTTAGTGAGGCTCTCAGCAATTTAGTGAGACCCTGTTTCAAAATAAAAAATAAAAAGGGCTGGGGATCCCTGGATTCAATCCCCAGTATCCTCCCCCCACACAAAAGGATAGTTATCATTATAGCCAGAGAAAGAATACATAGCAGGGTATGTTAGCTTCATTACTTTTATGGTACTGGGGACTGAACCCAGGGGCATTCTACCTCTGAGCTACACCCCCAGCCCTATTATATTTTTTATTTTGAAACAGAGTCTCATTAAGTTGCTGAGACTGGCCTTGAACCTACAATCATCCTGTCTTAGCCTCCCAGGTACTAGGATTGCAGGCATGTGCCACCACACCTGGGTTCTTCACTACTCTTGAGACTTTTTTTTTTCAGTACTGGGGATTGAACTCAGGGATGTTCTACCTTCGAGCTATACCCCCAGCCCTATTTTTTATTCTTTATTTTGAAACCAGGTCTCACTAAGTTGCGGAGTGCCTCACTAGGTAGCTGAGGCTGGCCGCGAACCCAGATCCTCTGGTCTCAGCCTCCCAAATGCTGGGATTACAAGCGTGCGCCACCACGCCCAGCTTACTCTTGAGACTTTATTACTAAGATTTCTCTGTCATTGCTATTAGAATCTAGTTTATTACAAGACTTGAAATAGGTTTTTGTTTTGTTTTGTTGTGATACTGGGGTTTGGACCCAAAGGCATTCTACCTCTGAGCTACATTCCCAGCCCTTTTTTTAACTTTTGTTTTGAAACAGGATCTGGCTAGGTTGCAGAGGGCCTCACTAAGTAGCTGAGGCTGGTCTTGAGTCTGCTATACTCTGTCTCAGCCTCCCAAGTACTGGGATTACAGGTGTGTGCCACCACGTCTGGCTGAAATAGGGTTTAACATAAGAAATGTAGTAAAGCACATGCTCTCTTTTTATTCCCATTTTGTCCTCAATTTAAAATTCATTTCCAATGATGAAAGAAAAGCTGGCATGTCACCTATGTGCCAGCATCGTGAAAGACAGAAATGTTATTTAATGAATTCATTCCTGAAATATAATTTTTGGCATTAACTGTGGAGCTTAAGACTCCTCAATCAAACCCACTTCACTGGTTAAGTGGACTATTTTTATTAATTTACAATGAAATAGTTTTCAAATGACTTACACAGGAACCTAGAGATAACATCACAATTGCACTGCTATAAAGTTAAAGGCCTATTTGTTTCCTTACCACATGAAAATTCTGGAGCTAGGTTTCTCACTGAGGATGCTACAGAGTCACTTTGGTTTTATTAACAGAAACACTAACAATGAAATCACAAGCATAGGTCTTTGATAGATTCCTAGGACTCTGAACTTTTGCTTTCTATGCCAAATAATATCTGAAAAACATGCTCGCTCTTGTGTTTTTTGAGAAATTCTAAGAACTGGCCCAGATTCATGTGATAATCATTCCTTAACCCATAGTCACCATGGGCCTCAAGAAGTAATTCTTCAAACGAATGGAAAAGGCGCAAGTCCTCACCATCCCCTTCTGTCTCCATGCTTTCAGCATGCTTGCAGGAAATATGCTTCCAATTGGGGTACCTAATTGTGTGCCAGAACTCTTCACAGTGATCCTTGAAACCCTCCACACAAATGATGCCTGGCTTTCCTGTCATGCAAAACCCAGTCACATCTAACCTTTTCCCTACTTCCAGAATCTTCTTCCTTAAGTCCTGCTGATATATGTGGTGACTGTAGATCCACATTCGGAGGAATGTGTTCTTGACAGGCTTTGCTTTCGTAGATGGTTCATACACGAGCTTTCTGTTCAGGAAATAGGATGCACTGTTGTCCTGCAGCCACTGGATCGCTGCACATACGCAGAGCTCACCTGGATCCAAAGTCCCTAGATAAGAAGTGAGACCTTGGTTGAGAAGTAGCTGCTGTTGTCTATCAAGCTCAGATGACCGTCCAAACAGCTGCAATGCTACGTAGGGGTAGTTGTGAGGCATGGTTACTTGCAAATCAATTGTCACCTTAAAATGAAAATCAAATAGATTTAAATATCATGAAAGCACACACCATGGCAACTGCATGATTCTGATAAATGGTATAGTTATGGCTATGTACCAAGTACTTTATATACATGATTCCTTCCATTTACGCATTCACTTTTTTCTCATTTATTGAACAATCACATGGCCCAAGGGCCCACGGCTGGGATAAAGAAGTGAAGAAGCCAGATACTATTTCTGCCCTTCATGAAGTCCACAGCCTAGTGGAGACACACATTAAACAATTAACTATGCATACCAAGCATTTAATTCAATTGTGAGAAGTATTACCATGGAAAAGTTCAGGGTTCCATTGAAGTGTGTAACCATCAGGACAGAATCCAGTCTGGGGAACCAGGAAGCCTCCTCTGAGGGAATGACAACTGAAGGATGAGTAGGAAATAGCTACAACAGAAGTTCTCAAATGCCCAGTCCACGTGTTACCCGTACTATTCTAATGTTACTAGAGATAAATGGATCAGAAGATGGGGGTGCATTCATTTTTAACATTTAGATTTTGCTTTTGCTTTCTGCAAATGGTGGTCATCAAAACAATCCCTAAAACTGTTCACTTTTTTTGTTTTTTGTACTGAGGATTGAACCCAGGGTCATTCTACCTCTGAGCTACACCCCCAGCCCTTTTATTTTTAAACAGGGTCTTACTACTTTGCTGAAGCTGGCTTTGAACCAGCTATCTTCCTGTCTCAGCCTCCCAAGCATTGGGATTACAGGTGTGCACCACCACACTAGGCTTCATTCACTTCTTAAAAGCCCATTTTGCTACAGGCAATATTTAGATTCATGGGAATCATGGCACATGTAAAGACAGTCCATACCACAACAGGTGGATTAGTAAGAAACTAGACGAATGAACAGAATAATAATGGTAGTATAAGAGTATACTATCTTTTCATTCAAAACAGTGTATTTGTTTAAAAGGTGTGCATGTTATGTAAAATTCAGGATGTTTACTGAAGACAAGTTATAGAGCATCCATATTATATATATATTTTGTTTCCAAACAAATAGAGGAATATGCATCTGAACAATTCTCTAGTTGTTTCCTGGGCAGGAAGCTCATGCATTTAAAAACTGGCCACCCAGTAAAACTGAAAACCAACAAGGACACCCACCTTGGGCTCATCAATCTGGAGCGTCATCACAAATTCAATATTTGGTGGTAGCGCCTCCCTTGTGCCTTCCAAATATCTCTTTATATTCCTCAGGGCATTTACATCTTCAAGTTTTACTTCTCCTTGGTTAGGAAACATAGAAAACAGCATTTCCATCTCCAGCAGCTGAAGCTGAAGGCTTTCTTTCACGGAAGCCGACATGCTGTCTGAAAATCAACCTCCTTGGAAACCGGGAAAGGCTCAGGGACACTGCGTTTGTCAATGTTTGCAGATGTCCAGCGAAATTTCCAGATGGTCTCTATGAGGAAGCAGTTCTTCAGAAGCCACTTTGCACAGCGAGCTAAGGAGCATAAACCAGGACACTTACACCCTTTAGCTCTACCTCCCCCAAGTCTAGTATGCACAATATTCCCTAAAATCCTCCATTAAAATTCAGATTTTGCCCCACCCCCACCCCCGGATTTAGATCGGAAGAACCTGATTGCACTTTCAACAGGTGTTTCAAAATTATCCCCTTGCAGGTGGTTGCAAACACCACCTGCGGATGCTCTGCACACCTGTATTCTGGGAAAGGCTGGGGGTTGGGCTATAAAATCGCACCCAAGTCCCAGGCTTGGACGCTGCTGAACGCTGCGGCGAGGGAGGCCCGCAGTACCGAGGGCGGGGCTCTGGGTCCTCCAGCTTCGGGGACGCCAAGGCCTGCCGCCAGCCGCCACCTCTTCGTCACCGCGCCACAGACCAGACCCCTCCAAGAGAACCTTTCCGCCTCTCCCTGGAGCCACGCTCACCGGGGGCAGCATCCCGGGAGCTCCCGAGGATATGGATGCACCCAGCCTCTGCCCGAGGGGCCCGGGCTAGGGGGCTCTTGGAGGCAAATACATAAAATGACGTTTATAGCAAGCTTGGGGGGGGCGGTGGCCTGGGAAGGCTTCTCCGAGACACAGATTCGGGAAATGACCTCTGCAATCCGGAAAGGGCTGCGGGTAGCGGTGGCACTCACTGTGGCCGCGCCATCACGTCAGAGGCCCCTACAGAGCTGGTCCTCACCCCTGCCCCCACCCCAGACCACCAAGAATCGCGGCTTCCCAGTAACAAGGGGCCTGCCTCCCCCCGAGGCCCAGATCTGGAGGCGGAGGCTGTGTTCCCAGTGTTCGTACCCCGGGTCCCAACCCCGGGGCCACCGCAGGGCCTCACCCTTCCTGGTCATTCAATCGAAACAGCCCCAAGCCCTCTCGGAACCGCATCCGCAGTCCGCAGTCGCGCGCTGCGCGTGACCGACGGAGGCGGGAGGGGCGGGGCCTGCGGGGCGCCCCGCCGCGATTGGCCGGGGGGCGTGGCCACATCCCGGAAGCCACGCAGGGCCACGTCTGCGGGCTGCGAGCGCTGGAGGCCGGAGGCGGCGGCCGCTGCGGGGAAAGCGGGGTGTCCTGGCGGAGGCGTCCCGAGGCTTGCAGGCGAGGAGGGGGCGGCAGGGTTGGGTGGGAGCGGACCGGCTAGCCCGCACACCTACCCGCCGCGGCGCCTCGGGAGCGGGACGGGGTGGGCGGGACGGGGTGGGCCGGCCGAGGGTCTCGGGCTGGGTGGCGTCCCCAGGCCGGGTGGGGACCTCAGTTGATCGCCGGGAGTCCCTCGGTGATTCCGGACCTGGGAGGAGGGTGGGACCAACAACGTTTTAAGATTGAATGGAGAGAAGGGGCTTCTTGACTTTAGACTGGACATTGTTGAAACTTGGAAAATAGATTTTTAGTAAAAGCATTCGACTTACCCAGTGAAAGTAGTTTTAGGACCTAAAATGCATCAAAGGGTGGAAGTTTGTTGTCTTGCTGTGTGGATTTAACAGTTCTGGTTCACGCCCTTATGATTAATCGCGATACGCTACCGACTGGTCATTTTTTACAAAAACATATTCAACCTTGTGAAAGAGATGTGATTACTTCGGTCTGAGCTTAATGAGCTTGCTGAATCCCCCCCCCCCTCAACGGGACGAAGGCAAACTTTTTTCACCATTTCAATTTTTGAAGCATTGAAGGGCAATCAAACTTGAGGACAAGGCTTGGGACAGCTTCTTATCGCTGGGCTAACTGGAAATGAATTGACCCAGATGTACTGACGCCTGAGAGTGCACTGCCTCCTAAGGTTGGAAACCGTGAATTCCACTGAGTTAGAGTAGCCCAGAAAAGTAGGTATTAGTGGGCTAAGGGCCCACGTTTGATTTTTAAAGATAAAGGTAAAAGGTGGCATTATTTAAGAAGAAGATGTGACTAGTTTCAGAGCTTAATTGAGAAGGCTGTGCTGATTCTCCTTTTGAAAATCCGAAAAGCTCCGGTGAGGTGTATTGCAGGGTCTGCATAGTCTTGGAAAGGAAACATTATTGCCCTTGCTTTCCCTATGGGAATGTGTCTGTAGCCTGAGAGGAAGAGCAAAAGAACCACAGATTCCCCAGATATACAGGAATATGTAGTACATTTGAGAATCTAACTTTAGGCCTCTGTCTCTCACACTTGAATTTAGATAATTTAATGGGGACTCAGGTTTAAGTTTTCTCTTTATGAAAATGATACGATCTTTGATTTCAGACGAATCTCTGAATCTAGATGTAAAACCTTCATTTTAGAGCCGGGCGTGGTGGCGCACGCTTGTAATCCCAGCATTTGGGAGGCTGAGAGCGGAGGATCCGGTTTCTCGGCTAGCCTCAGCTACCTAGTGAGGACCTCCATAACTTAGTGAGACCCTGTTTCAAAATAAAGAATGAAAAATAGGGCTGGGGGTATAGCTCGGAGGTAGAATGCCCCTGAGTTCAATCCCTAGTACCGCAAAAAAAAACAAAAAACAAAAAACAAAAAAAACAAAAAACAAAAAAAACCCCCTTCATTTTAGTTGAAAGTATACCATTTTAAGTTAAGCCTGGAATAATCCTAGAGGTAAAATGGGAGATAAGAACAGACTGATTTCTTCCCCACATCCCCCCTGGAGTGGACAGTACTAGTTGAGCAGGAACTTCTAGGTAATTCTACTGTTCTTTGCTCTTTCATACATGGTTTTTCGGGAAGGTACAGAATGAAGCAGATTAGGTTAGGGTGGCAGTTTCTGAAGCATATAGTCCTTGAAAGATTTCTTCTGCTTGAAAATACGTTTCTTAATTTTGTAGACATGGATTTAGGTGCTATTACAAAACGCTCTGCATTACATGCCAAGCCCAGTGGACTCTGTCTTCAATATGGGACTGCTGGATTTCGAACAAAAGCAGAGCATCTTGATCATATCATGTTTCGCATGGGATTATTAGCAGTCCTGAGGTCTAAACAGACAAAATCCACCATAGGAGTCATGGTCACAGCCTCACACAATCCTGAGGTAATGTATTTAGTGATCTTGTAACACAAACCATTTACAAAGCTAAATGCTAGGATCTAAGTAAAGTACAAATTCTAATTCTAGGAATGTGCCTTTTCATTTATATGTGCCTTTGGATTTGAAGCAGCTTTTTTTAGAGAGTGGTCATTTAGCCCAAAGTTCTTTAGAGGGTGTAGAGAGAATGGAATGAGACTGTTTTTTGGAGGGCATCCATATTAGAGAAATAGCATAATGTCTTTCCAATTTAGTTGAATTGAGACAGTGTCAGTCATTAAAAAGTGTTATCTCTGTTAATTTAGCAGTAAAGAGATGGGAACAGAGAAAGGCAGACATTTGAAAATACATATTTTGAAAATTATCAGACTTTTTTTTTTTTCCCAATAGGTAACAGTTTCGTGTTTTGAATGAATAGCCAAACAAAAGTGGGTCCAAGGATCCAAAAGTGAGCTTTGGGCAGAATATTGATGAGACTCTAGTCTTCAGGACAGTTAAGGTTTTTGTCAAAGTTTTCCTTTTGACACAATTTTTATTTTTCAGCTTTTTTAAGGTATAAGTGACAAATAGTAATTGTGTATAATATAAGTTGTTCAGTGTCCTGTTTTGAAATATGTCCTGGTAGCCAGGTATAGTGGCACAATCTTGTAATCGCAGTACTTGGGAGGCTGAGACCCTGGATCACAGGTTCGAGGACAGCCTCAGTAAGTAGTGAGACTCTCATCAACCTAGCAAGATGCTGTTTCAAAATAAAAATAAAATAGGACTGAGGGAGAGGGAGTAGGTTGGAGGTAGAACACCCCTGGGTTCAATCCCCAATACCAAAAAAAAAAAAAAAAACAACAAATATGTCATGGTGTGAAATGAGCACAGCCAAGATAATTAATCACCCATTAATTTACACAGTTACTTTTCAGTAGGAGGATATTTGAGGTAAATACTACATTAGTTGTAGTCACCATGCTGTACATTTGATTCTCAGAACTCACCCATAACTGCAAGTTTGTACCCTTTGATCAACATCTCTGTTTCCCTGCATCCCAGACTCTCACAACCCACCATTCTACTGTTTCTGTGAGTTTAGTGTTTTTAGATTCCACATACTAAGTGGTATCGTGCAGTATTTGTCTTTCACTTAGCATAATGTTTTCATTCAGCTGTTTCATTTAGCATAATATTTTCCAGGTTCATCTATATTGTTGCAAATGGTAGATTATCTTCTTTTTAAAGAAGGAATGATATTTTATTGAGTATATGTGTATATGTCACTTTTTTTGTCTATTCATTTGTCCGTTGTACTTAGATTGTGACTAATCTTTTGACACTATTTTTCATTATCTATGGTCCACTCATATAGGATTTGAATAATATGCTTCTGTTTGATTGCATGACATTTTTTTATTTGTAGCTAAGCCAATAGCAAGTAGAAGCTATGTAAGTCAGTGATGGATTGTAGCTTTATCCCAAGGAAGGACATTGCTTGTCCAAACTCTAAATATGTGATCACTGTAAGTATAAATGTAAGTGTATAAGTCACCATAATTGATTCATGACTTCACATTTATTGCTAATTTCAGAAGCACTTATGCATTGTTTTTCTCAGTTGCTATTCACTCTGAACTACACTGTGTTTCTTTCCAGGAATTTGAGTAGAACAGCTTTGGGAGTCATTTTTCATCTTCTGTGGCACTCAGTGGTTGACATGCTGGCCACTCTGTTCCTGGGCTCCAGGGTCATAATGAGAAGGTGCCAGATGCCCTCGTTCTCCAGTTGTGTGGGCCCTAGTCTGTTAATTGTCGGTGATACACTGATGACAGCTTTTTTTTTTTTTTTCTTTTTTTGGTGGTACTGGGGATTGAACACAGGGTCATTCTATCTCCAAGATATACCCCTAGCCCTTTTTTATTTTGAAACGGGGTTTCTCTAAGTTGCTGAGGCTAGCCTCAAACCTGAGGTCCTCCTATCTGAGCCTCCCAAGTACTAGGATTACATGTGTGCACCACCACACCCAGCCTGATGACAGCTTTTTAAAACGTTTGAGTAGCATTGTGGTTCTTACACTAAAGTTAGATAGACTTGATGTCTTAATATCAGTAGATATTTATTAGCAGTGTAATCATAAACAAATGACTTAGTCTCTCAGAGTCTGTTTTCTCTAAACATGACTGAAGTAGTAATGCTATTAATTACATTGACATGTGGCCATGAGGTGATCACAGAAGGTAATGTGTATAAAACCCCTGCCAGAGCTGGGTGTAATCAATGGTGAAGCTGCTGGACCATCACTCTTTTCTGTCAAGGAAACAGCAAGGTGTCTCAGCATCTCACCCTCATGGGTGAGCACGCATGCCTTACTGTTTGTCTTTCTTTTAAGGAAGATAATGGTGTGAAATTGGTTGATCCTTTGGGTGAGATGTTGGCGCCATCCTGGGAGGAACATGCCACCTGCTTGGCAAATGCTGAGGAACAAGATCTGCAGAAAGTGCTTACTGACATCAGTGAGAAAGAGGCTGTGGATCTGCAACAAGACGCTTTCGTGGTTATTGGTAGAGATACCAGGTGATGATACGAGTTCCCTGGGAAAGAACCTTTGGGATGCAGTATAAATCACTGCGTATGTTGTCATAGCCCAAGACAAATAGAAAGAATAAAGTGAAACTGCCGTGTGTGGCGGCCTCCTCTGCCTGAGCTTTCTAGTAACCAAGGAGCTAAGTCTTGACAGCAGCTTGAATTTGAACCCCATCCCTAACTGTTACATGATTTGAGCAGGTTAGTTAGTTTTGGGGAGTTTCCTTTTCCTCCTTTATAAAATGCTGATGATAAGGCCTATCAGAGTGTCGGGTTTTTTTGTTTTGTTTTGTTTTTGAGAATTAAATGAAATAATGTATGCAAAATATGTTTTCTGGCAAGAGAGAAACAATAAATGCCTCCCTTCTGTAGGGTTTTTGCCCCCTCTAGAGTCAGAACGCATTGTTTTAGCTCAAAACGATTATAGAGATTTTCTTTATTTTCCCATTCTGGAGTTCACTGGAAACAATTTATATTATTTTTGACATATTTGTCCTATTTGTAGTTTTTTGTAAAGTGATAGATTGAAAGTGTAATCTGAGCTGGGCGTGGTGGCGCACGCTTGTAATCCCAGCATTCGGGAGGCTGAGACCAGAGGATCCGGGTTTGCGGCCAGCCTCAGCTACCTAGTGAGGCACTCCGCAACTTAGTGAGACTCAGTTCCAAAATAAAGAATAAAAAATAGGGCTGGGGGTGTAGCTCGGAGGTAGAACGCCCCTGAGTTCAATCCCCAGTACCGCAAAAAAAAAAAAAAAAAAAAGAAAGAAAGTAAGTGTAATCTGAAAAATAACATTCTCTTTTGCATAGATGTGGTTTTAGAAAGAGATTCTTTCAAAAGGAAATATTTCCTCATTTTCCTAATGGCTTGGACTTTGTTTTTTACCCTTTATTTTGTTATCAGGGGGTCTTATAAAAATTGCTGATTGTAGATTTCTAGGTAACAGAAATAACCAAGTAACTTATATTATTCTAAAGTAAATCATCTTATCCCATAGTAAAGCCAGCTCACATGTATTTGGATCTTACCTGTTAACTAATTTAAATATCTTTTTCTGTAAGGCAGTTATGTAATGATATACCTTATTTTCAGATAGTTTATTCTGACTTTATAAAATAAACTGCGTTTATTTTAAATAAATAAAATGCGTTCTATATCTTTGGTAGTTTAATACCCAGCACTATATTATACATTGTGCATTCAGTATTTATTATTGCTATTATTAGCTAACATATATTGCTATAGTCAAAGTAGGAAAAGTATGTAGGTATCTTCTAGATCTTTTAAAAACCATAATTTTTCAAGAAATTCAATGGAAAATGCTTATACTTTACCTATATCTTTTTTCAGAGTTGATAGCTTGCAGTTCAGATACAATGAATTTATTATTTTGAAATTGGTAGCACATAATTTCTGAATTTCACTCTGTGGATCTCAGGATGGAATTATATTGCTTTCTTTCTTTTATAGGCCCAGCAGTGAGAAATTTTCACAATCTGTAATAGATGGCGTGACTGTTTTAGGAGGTCAATTCTATGGTATGTAGCTATCTTAGGTTATAAATAAATCCTTAAAACTTTTTTAAAATTATGAAAGTAATACATATTTAAAGTTTGAAGATACAGATGAATAATAAAAATAACTCCTAGATACAAATTACTAACTTTAAAAATAATCCTCTAGAGCCGGACATGGTGGCGCACACTTATAATCCCAGCATTTGGGAGGCTGAGACCGGAGGATCCGGGTTCATGGCCAGCCTCAGATACCTAGTGAAGCACTCCGCAACTTAATGAGACCCTGTTTCAAAATAAAGAATGAAAAATAGGGCTGGGGGTATAGCTCGGAGTTCAATCCCCAGTACCGCAAACAAACAAAAAAATCCTCTAGATTTTTTCTTTTTTCTTTTTTTTTTTTGCCGCACTGGGGATTGAACTCAGGGGATTCTACCTTCGAACTATTCCCCCAGCCCTATTTTTTAGTCTTTATTTTGAAACAGAGTCTCACTAAGTTGGGGAGTACCTCACTAGGTAGCTGAGGCTGGCCCCGAACCCGGATCATCCGGTCTCAGCCTCCCAAATGCTGGAATTACAAGCATGCGCCACCACGCCCGGCTCCCTCTAGATTTTTTCTAGACAGGCATATTTTTTTTTTCTTATTTTTGGTACTGAGGATTGAATCTTGGGGTGTTCTCCCTCTGAACTATACCTCCAGCCCTTTTTATATTTTATTTTGAAACAGGGTCTTGCTAATTCCTGAGGGTCTTGCTTAGTTGCCAAGGCTGGTCTCAAACCTATGATCCTCCTGTCTCACCCCTCCCAAATACTGGGATTATAGGCGTGCACCACCACACCCAGCTTTTTTTGTTTTGTTTTTACCTATGGGTGTACTCTTGGACATTATAGGTAGAGAAAAAAAAACTGATCTAATACAACTTCATTTACTTTAGTAAGCTGAATTTCCTGGTACAAAAATTGAAGTTAGTAGAAGTCTCTTTGGGGAGCTTTTGTTGATTTTAAGTATTCCCTGTGAGATCAGCTGTTACCTGTCAGAGAGTAGAAGAAACTTATCTTTGGCCTACAGATAACCTTGTTTTAAGTTTTGGCAGGTGCTTCCTCCTGTTTTATCAAGTGAGAGAATACAGTGCTGAACAAGAGAGGCTGGGCTCCTCTTCTGCTGGCTGCATCTGTTGCAAAGGCAGCGCCTCCCTTGTGCTTTGAAGTGCATGTTTTCCTAGCCTCAGCTCTTATTTGAAAAAGCTCCCTCTACCTTCAAAACCTCCTGTAGCTCCTGTGGGGTTCCCTTCCTTCTCACTTAATCTGGCCTCTTCTGGATCTGCCCTGCTCACCTCTGTTTGCCCCTCTAGTGTTGCTTAGCCTGCTGCAGGTGAGTCCTCTCTAGGGAAACATCTCCTCCCATACTCATCTGAATTCTGATTGTCAGAATGTGGATAACTAAGTGGAGATTCCTCTTCTTTTTTTTTTTTTTTTTTTTTTTTTTTTTTTGTAGTGCTGGGGATTGAACCCAGGGGCATTCTGCCTCTGAGCTACACCCCCAGCCCTATTTTATTTTTTATTTTGAAATTAATACTTTATTTATTAATTTCCCAGACATTTTAAATTACCTGCCCTGTACAACCTCCCAGAGTGATCACTGTGTGTCACAACTCACAGTAAAAAGCCCATTTCATATCATGACACATGTATGTGTGCTTATGGGTATAGCTGAAACAAGTTTCAGGAAATGCTTGCACTGCAGGACATGCATTCATCTGTTGCTTTCAAACAAATGCAGAAATGCTAGTTGTGTCTCGCTGGGGGCGTTCCCTGACCCAGTGACAGTCGGGCCTGGTGTGTCTTGATTTGCCCTGCCCCAAACTGTTCTTTCCACCATCCCCAGAAGAGTTCATCCTTTTGGCAGTTCCATTGTAAGTCTAGATTCATCATAGTCTAAAAAATTTGAGAGTGATTTTTTTAAGAAAACTTTCCTTTCATCTGAGTGTATTTTGGGAAAGGTTAATGGATTTGCAGTGCAGGGAGTATGAGAAAATCTAGAAAATAAGGTAAGGGAGGTAACGGGCCAAATCATCCCAGGCCTTACAGATCATGGCAAGGATTTGGGCTGTATTCCAAGTGCAGTGGGATGCTACTGAAGGATTTTTATGCAAGAGAATAATGCCATCACATTTTCACTTCAAGCCAGTCACTGGCTATTGTAGTGAGAGGGAAAAGGACAAGCTTGACCACTGTCACACATGCAGTAGTTCATCTAAGAGTGACAAAACCACAGGAAATGGAAAAATTTGGAATTTGTATTGAATTCAAAGGATTTGGAGATGTGTGGTGAGGGTAGAGCTGTCTGGAAAATGACTTCAAAATCCTTGTGTCCTCCTTTCCCATGTCTTTTGGAATATTGATTTCCTCTCTTGACACACTTGAATTTAATTAGTCTAAGCTATTAGCTCTTTTTGAGCTCTCCTACCTCCTCCCATCTCATGCCAGAACTAAGGTCGCCTTTATGAAATACCATTTTTCTTGTATAACCGCAAAGCTCAAGAATTTAAGTGACTCTGTTTTCCCCAGTCCAAACTCTCATGTTTGAGTTTCAGACTGATGGACAGATTTTATGTGTTAGATGCTGGTCCATCTCTGCTGTTCCTCTTGTTTCTTCCTCATGGGGCTATTCTTGTGTGTTTAGCTATGTTTTACTGGCAGCTGTTTGTTTTCCTTTGAAAATGATTTACGGGACACTAAAGATTTATGATGAAGGTATGTTCCTCTGTCAAAGTTAGTGTTTGTTTCTTCTGGGTACTTGGTTGTACTGCCTAGTTAGATCTACTTTAAATTCATTAATGACGGTGCTTTCGGAACCCTGTGTTGTACATTGAGGCTGGAACTCCTAGCAAGGGCCTGCACTGTGACAGCTGTTGAGGGATGGGATATCCCCCTCTGCTCTGCTCAGCTCACTGCTAAAATACCTGTCCTGGGAGTGGGGACTTGGAGTGGTTCCCTTCTGACTCACCCTTGCAATGAATATGTAGTCCATTGGGCTTTCAACTTCATGAAGGCTGGTCTACTGGGTTCCCTGTCTTAGGACTAGCGCAGGCTTTCTTGCACTGAAAGCTGTAGCTCCATTTCTACTTTAGAGGAAAGCCCTTAGAGAAAAATTGGTTTCCCTTAGCTCAGATCTTGGAGTACTTTCCTTTATGCAGATTGTTTGCCTTGATAATTTCTCTGAAACTTGTTAGTGTTGCAATTCTTCTTAAAAAGAAATTTTTCTCTGTTCTCTAGTATTTTGGGTGGTTTTCAGGCAGATGATTAATCTGAATTATGTAGTTTGCAATGTTACTGGAAGCAACTCAATTGTTACTTTTCTATATTTTTTTTATGTTGTTTACTATTTTAAGTGACTTTTTTTTTTGCTACTAACAGTTTACAATTCTTTTTGAATTGAGTATGGGACATTGTTAATGATTTCAGTGAGTATTTGTGTATCTGGATAATTTGAAAGTTAGTCTCTTTCTGTTTTGGAAGATGCTTTTTTTTAAAAAAAAGGATTTGTTACCTTGATGATCTTACAGTTTGAATACATGTAAACTTTTTTTCTTCATTAAGAGATGTGGTGAATTGCTGTTTGTATTTCTGTGACAGATTATGGCTTGTTAACAACACCACAGCTGCACTACATGGTGTACTGTCGAAATACCAGTGGCCAGTATGGAAAGGCAACCATAGAAGGATACTACCAGAAACTCTCTAAGGCTTTTGTGGAACTTACCAACCAGGTGACAAATCTCTTCAGCATGGTTAGAATTTAAACAAGTGAATAAAGCGACACAATGAGTGAAACAACTTATCTTAGTTCATCACCAGCCTGCCACCTCCTTTGCCCCAGCTATGGTTTATCTCTGTTTTCTCTCTAGGGCTCCACAAGCTTCTGGTCTGTGAATCCTACTAACTATGTTGGTATTTGCTTGGCAAGCTACATAGTACATTCTGAGATTATGAGAGAAAACAAAGTGGTGATCTTCCTTATGGCTATAAGTATTTATTGAGATAGATTTAATTTTAGAGTTAATGTAGGTACTATTGGCTTAGTACTTGAGAAATTACTTAAGTAAGTACTACTGAGAAAGATTTCCTTCTATATATACTGACTTGATACTTTGGAAAGATTTGAGGAGTATGATTCATTTGATCAACAAATATTGAGTATTTGTCATTGCCAGGCATAGTTAGCCAAAACAAAGCCCTTGTTCTCACAGAGCTTACATTTGGGGTGAGGATGGATGGGAGAAGAGACTTAACAAAAAACAAACAAACAAACAACAACAACAAAACGATATTACATGCTGTGCAGAGAATGACAGGTATAATTGTTGTTCATCCATGTACTCATTCTCACATTTGAATGGCCATCATGTGATATGAACTATATTATTTTTAAAAGGCCTTGCTTCATTGAGGCTAAATTCTAGTAATGCTCCATTTCTAAGTTGCTCAATAAGTAAAACTATTCCAGTGTCCATGGTGTTTTTAGATTTTACTTAGGCATTTCAATTTTCATTGGAATTTATGTACATTTGTTTCCTTGGTTAAAATATATGTGTAAACTGAAATAATGGAAGATATTTAAATATAGATAGATAGATAGATAGATAGATAGATGCATGCTTCCTATTTCACTTTTACTTTTCTCACGTGAAATTTTTCTTCCACTTGTCTTTTTCCTTTGAAGGCTTCCTGTAGTGGAGATGGGTTTAGATTACTTAAGGTTGATTGTGCAAATGGCATAGGGGCCCTGAAACTGAAAGAAATGGAACACCACTTCTCACAAGGGCTGTCAGTTCAGCTGTTTAATGATGGGAGCAAAGGAAAACTCAATCATTTATGCGGGGCTGACTTTGTGAAAAGCCATCAGAAACCTCCACAAGGTATGTAGGTAGTACTAATGTGATAAAAACTCATTTTTAAATTTCTTTGAAGCCAATCTGTTCACCAACCAAGGTGGCCATGTAAATTAAGAATCATGCAGCTGGTCCTAGCTCTGCCACTTTTTGGACATTCAGGAATCATCCTACTCATCCATGCCATTCAAAACATGGCCTGCTTTCTCTGCCTGTAAGTCATACCACTGCTCAAAGTCTGTAGGAAGTCTGGTGGTGAAAGCATGGTCAGAAAATGGCATTCTAGAGCAGTAGTTCTCATACTTCAGCACACATCACAATTGTCTTTTTAGCACATTTGCTGGGTCTGTGGTAGGATATGCATGGGATAGAAATTTGTGTTTCTCTCAGGTTCCCAGGATTTGTTGATGGTGCTGGTCTGATGAATAATCTTTGAGAATCATCCATCTAAAGGTAGCAAGAATAAGGAGTATCATCTTTCCCCCTGCCTGTATTTGATACACTGTGGAATGGGAATGAGTGGGAATGTGATTCTACTATAACTGGGACAAGACAGGGTTTTCTACAGTGGGAAGGTTAGGAAGAAGACTATTATGTTTGTAGTCATAGTAAAGAGGTAAATTACTGGCAGATTTAAGCCGAACATGGCTTGCAGACGTGGTTTGGTCTGCCATGTGTTTGCCTGTGTGTTGAATTGCATTAGTTGCCACTTTTCAAAAATTCTATAATTTCTCTTAAGTATTGGAATCTCTTTTTTTATACTTTTACTGGTGCATTATAGTCTCACATCGTAATGTAGTTCACAGTGGTAGTGACATATTTACACGCAGCCCTTGGTGGGCTTTCCCCAGGCTCCCTCCCCACCACCCCCTTACTGGTATGGTGTATTGAGATTGGTGTTCTTACGTATGTACATGATGTCAGTGGAAGTGATTCCTTCACCAGAATTACAAAATATCTCTTCACATGTCATTAATCTGACACCATCTTTTTTAAAAAATTAATTTGGCAGTTTATTAAAAAATTAAATAGCAGTCACACTCCTACATGTGGGAACAATTGAAAAATCTCAGAGAATCTTAGTATACACTAAGAATGAACTCTAAAAATGAAAACTATGTCCATAGAAAAACCTGTACATCCTGAATATGTGTGTGTATAATACATGACCATATATAATATATGTGTGTGTGTATAATACATGACCATATATATATATATGACCATATATATATGGTCATGTATTATACACACACACATATATGTATATATTATATATATGCTCATTTATGTGAGTAAATAGGATAAATTTGTAGAAGTGGAATTTCAGCATCAAGGGGTACACACAACTTAAATTTTGATAAGTTATTGTAAATTCAATCCCCCAAATCCAATATAAATTTATATTCTTCCCACTAATACTCGATACTGTTAAATATTTAAATACTTAAAATTCTGATATTTTAAAGTGTCACATTTTAATTTAATAATATATCAGAATTTTAAGTATATAATTTAAATTTGTATATCTTGTTGACACCACCTTTAAATAGCACATTCATTCTAGAACTCCATGGACTTCATTGAAGTTGCCTCACTTTTCATATTATTGTGCCTCATGGTAGCAAGCATTTCAAATTTCAATTTAGTTAACACATTTGAACCCCTTTTCATTGAGCTGCTTACTTTGGCATTTACTTTACTGACACTTCAGTTCTGTGTCACTCATTTATCCGCTTCCTGAATATTGAGCTCACTCTGCTGTTCTAGGCACTGGGACTGTAGCATGCACAAAACCATGGCCCTCGCTTGCTGGAAGCTCCCATTGTGTCCTGTAGGTAACCTTTTAGTCACATGCCTGACAAAGCTTTTCACTTCTTAGTTGCCTCATGTTGGCTTTGTCACTTTGCCAATCATAGCTAAGGAACAGCCAGATTTTCTAATGAATTTCTTTGTGACAGTTGCTGAGGTTTCAATAACTTCATGCAAATTCCACCAGCCAGTTATCTCACAGGTATTAGTTCTTTGCTTTTAATTACTAGTGTTTCTTGTTATTGGTGGCATGAACAAGTAAAAATTACTTCTGTTAGAATTAAATCAAAGCCGGGCGTGGTGGCGCACGCTTGTAACCCCAGCATTTGGGAGGCTGAGACCGGAGGATCCGAGTTCGCGGCCAGCCTCAGCTGCTTAATGAGGCACTCCGAAACTTAGTGAGACCCGGTTTCAAAATAAAGAATAAAATAATAGGGCTTGGGGTGTAGCTCGAAGTTAGAACGCCTTTGAGTTCAATCCCCAGTACCGAAAAAAAAAAAAAAAAAAAAAAAAGAATTAAATCAAAGCATGTAACCTCAACTATTACTGACTTTTTTTAGTATGTGAAGGATGGCTCAGTACTAGGTCAAATACATTCAGAAATCCTTGTAGTTTTCAGAAAAACTATATGGGAAACCTATGTAGCCAAATCAGTTGGCTTATAAAATGGAATTTTTTTTTTTTTTTTGCGGTACTGGGGATTGAACTCAGGGGCATTCTACCTCCGAGCTACACCCCCAGCCCTATTTTTTATTCTTTATTTTGGAACTGAGTCTCACTAAGTTGCGGAGTGCCTCACTAGGTAGCTGAGGCTGGCCGTGAACCCGGATCCTCTGGTCTCAGCCTCCCGAATGCTGGGATTACAAGCATGCGCCAGGAATTTTATTTTAATATTACTTCAAGTTTCAGCATAAATATTGAATACTCCTTTTTCGGAGTGCCTTGTAAAAATATGACCTGTAAAAACTACCAATAAATTAGATGCTATTTAAAGATTAAGGCATTGGTTTTTATTTGGACGGATAATTTTACATCTCTTAGAAAATTAATAGTGGACATACTATACACATAATACATAGAACCAGTTCTGATCATGCTTTGAGAAAAAATTTCCTAGTTAACTAGTGTAACATTTTTATATTGAGTTATATTCCCATTTCTTAGACTGAAATGCATTTTAAATCACCTTTGCACTAGGAATGGAAATGAAGTCAAATGAAAGATGCTGTTCCTTCGATGGAGATGCAGACAGAATTGTGTATTACTACTGTGATGCAGATGGTCACTTTCATCTCATAGATGGAGACAAGATAGCAACATTAATTAGCAGTTTTCTTAAAGAGCTCCTGTTGGAGGTATGGTAGGGGTAGGGGATTGACTGTTCTATAAAACCACACTTATTAGTGAAGTTGTTCCATATCAGACAGTCATTCGAATGTCTCAGAGGTACAATTTATGGCAAGTTCTTCACACATGTGGCCAAAAAATAAAAAGAATTAGCGATTCCAGTCATTTCAACATTGGGCATTGGTTTTAGAACCTGAAATTACTCTATTCTTTCTTATACAAGCTAGGTTGTATGGTTTGAAGCTTTATGAAATTTTGGTTTCTTCATAACTGACAGATTAGCGAGAGTTTTGTCATTTTGCTCTGAAGCCCTAAATTCTAACAGAGCCTATCAGTCTGAGAGATTTATTTACTATGATTAAGATCAGATAGTAATGTGAGAGATTTTTCCCCCTTTTTGGAAGTCTTTCAGGCTAGCTTTTAGATGTTATTGGAAATTATTATAATTTGGAAAAGGTATATTTTAAGAATTCCATAAATACTTTTATTAAAAAACTAGAGAGAGAGATCAGGAGATCATAAGCTTCAAGCTTCTTGGCTGATTCCTTGTTAAATAGTGCTCAAAAATATTTTAGGCTTTTTTTTTCTAGTATATACATCAATTTTTAGTCAGTCCTTTATTGCATAAACTAAGGCACAGTTGAACTGGCTGATAATTTTGTTATCCTTTAGAATTTATTGTTTACTCTTGTAAATTATATTCTCTTTGTGTGTGTGTGTGTGTGTGTGTGTGTGTGTGTGTGTGTGTGTGTATGTATGTGTTTTTTACTGGGAATTGAACCCAGGGGCATTCTACCTCCAAGCTATATCCCTAACCCTATTTTTTTTTTTTTTTTTTTTTTTTTTTTT
>PVLC010027887.1:0-13893 GCA_004027655.1 Graphiurus murinus
AAAAAAAAAAAAAAAAAAAAACATCTTAAAAAAAAAAAAAAAAAAAGAAACAGGGTCTGGCTAAGTTACTGAGGACCTTTTTTGGGGGTACTTGGGATTGAACCCAGGGGCATTCTATCTCCAAGCTACACCCCCAGCCCTATTTTTTATTCTTTATTTTGAAACAGAGTCTCACTAAGTTGCGGAGGGCCTCACTAGGTAGCTGAGGCTGGCCGCGAACCCGGATCCTCCTGTCTCGGCCTCCCGAATGCTGGGATTACAAGCGTGCGCCACCACGCCCGGCCCCAGGTTCTTTCCTAAGAACTCAATGTTTTCATTTTACTTTTCCTGGCTATGAACCTGCCATCCTCCTGTCTCAGCCTCCCAAGTTGGGATTACAAGGGTGTGCCACCATGCCTAGCCAGACATTTCTATAAAGGTGTTCCCAGTGACTGTATTAGTGCAGAAAAGGCAGAGTGCATTCAGAGGATGGTGCCTTGCAGAAGAGGTGGAGGGAAGGGGAGGGCCAAGAGCTCCTGGGGGAGTTGGAGATAGCAGTGATTGGTTTGTCTCATATGATGGGCAGAAACTCAGAAGGAAGCATGGAAATCAGTTTGATCCTTATGATGCTGTTCCCTTTCTTTATAGAACCCTTCCCCCCATCTTGCTTGGTGTTTAATGGCCATTTCTCTTCTTTTTAAAAGGATCTACCGCTACCAATCTCATGACTATGCCTTCAGTAGTGTAGAAAAATTACTACATGCTGTAGGAGGAGATGACTTCCTTGGAATGCTTAACCGAACACTTCACGAAACCTTGCAGAAAGCAGGCTTCTCTGAAAAATTCCTCAATGAAATGGTTGCTCCTGTCATGAGGGTCAATTACGGCCAAAGCACTGGCATCAGTGCCTTTGTGGGTAAGCCAGGGTGTGGGAGAGTAATGGACATTTGTTCACAGGGGGTCTTACTGATGCTGTGGTGGCTTCTGACTTTAGGTCCTGGGTTGGAGAATCTCATTGTTAGCAAATCGTATGTTTGTAAAGGTGCATTTTTAGGGGAAGAGGGTCCTTAACTTTCATTAATTTAGTAGTTCCCAACTACATGAGATTTTGCCCTCAAGGTTCATTTGGTGGTATTTGAAGACACTTGGAACAAAACATTTGCTTGAGAAGGGAGAGTGGGTAGAGGGCCTCTTACTAAATCAGAATTAAAATACACAGCCAGGTGTGGTGGTGCACCCTTGTAATCCCAGCATTTGGGAGGCTGAGACCGGAGGATCCGGGTTCGAGGCCAGCCTCAGCTACCTTGTGAGGCTCTCTGCAACTTAGTGAGACCCTGTTTCAAAATAAAGAATAAAAAATAGGGCTGGGAGCCGGGCGTGGTGGCGCATGCTTGTAATCCCAGCATTCAGGAGGCTGAGACCGGAGGATCCAAGTTCACGCCCAGCCTCAGCTACATAGTGAGGCACTCTGCAACTTAGTGAGACTCGGTTTCAAAATAAAGAATAAAAAAAAATAGGGCTGGGGGTGTAGCTCGGAGTTCAATCCCCAGTACCGCAAAAAAAAAAAAAAAAAAAAAAATAGGGCTGGGGGTATAGCTCGGAGGCAAAATGCCCTTGAGTTCAATCCCCAGTACTGCAAAAAAAAAAAAAAAAAAAAAAAAAAAAGAATTAAAATACACTTTTTCCTCCTGCTGGCAGGGGCAGTGTCATTGACTGCTACTGATTCTGGCCTTTGGGCAGTAGAAGGTGGTAATAAAGTTGTTTGCTCACGGCTCCTTCAAGCTTCCAAAGGCAATCTTATATCTGGCTCAGTAATGTATATAGAGGAGAAAACAAGAACCAAGCGGACAGGTGAGTTTGAACTTTTATTGTTCTCAATTTTCCCTGCAGAAAATGATTGCTCAGGGAGAAGAATTTCTCTTCTGGTATTTTTCAGTCAGTTCCAAAATGATAGAAATTTAAATTGCATATATTGTGTTATGAAGAAATATTTCCAAATGTGCTCAAGTGCAGTGGCCTAACTCTTCGGCTTTAAAAAATAACCTCCTATCAGAACTCAAGGTAGATTAAAGACCTAGAAACTAGACCAGCAACTTTGAAAGTACTAGAAGAAAACAGGGCCAGCTCTCTAACATGTAGGCAGTGGTAGACACTTCCTCAAGAAAACCCCTGAAGGTCAGGAGATAAAACTGAGACTCAATAAATGAGATAGTATTAAGTTAAAAAGCTTCTGCCTAGCAAAGGAAACCATCAAGAGTCTGAAGAGAGAACTAAAAGAATGGGAGAAAATCTTTGCCAGCTATTCCTCTGATAGAGGGCTAATATCTAGAATATACAAAGAACTTAAAAAATAAAAATAAAAAATGGGCAATTGAACTGAATAGACACTCATCCAAAGAAAAAATACAAATGGCCAATAAATATATGAAAAAAATGTTGAACATGTTAGTAATCAGGAAAATGCAAACCAAAACTACACTGAGATTTCATCTAACTCCAGTTAGAATGGCAATAATTAAGAATACAAACAATAATAAGCTGGTCGTGGTGGTGCATGCTTGTAATCTCAGTACTTGGGAGGCTGAAATCGGAGAACCTGGGTTCACAGCCAGCCTCAGCTACTTAGTGAGGCCCTCCGCAACTTAGTGAGACCTTGTTTCAAAATAAAGAAAAAAATAGAACTGAGGGTGTAGCTTGGAGGTAGAATGCCCCTGGGTTCAATCCCCAGTACTGAAGAAAAAAAAAGAATACAATCAATAATAAATGCTGGTGAACACGTAGGGGAATAGGAACTCTTATATATTGTTGGTGGGAGTGTAAATTAGCACTACCACTACAGAGATCGTAGGGAGGGTCCTCAAAAGACTAGGAATGGAACAACTACCATATGACCAGCTATACTACTTCTCTTTCTCTTTCCAGAAGAATTAAAGTCAGAATACTATGGTGCACATGCATATCCATGTTTATAGCAACACAGTTCACAATAGCCAGATTATGGAACTAACGCAGGTGTCTGTCAAGAAATGGATAGAGAAAATATGGTATAGACATACAATGGAATTTTAGTCAGTCATAAAGAAGAACAAAATTGTGTCATTTGCAGGAAAATGGATGGAACTATAGAAAATTATGTTAAATGAGATCGGGCAGTCTCAGAAAGTCACGAGTGGTATGTTTTCTCTCATATGTGGAAGCTAGAGAGAAAATAGGAAACAAAAGGGACTTTGGATAAATGAGGAGAGAGACCAGCAGAAGAGTGGAAGAGGCTTGGGGGAAGGGAAAAAAGGCTCAATGAAGAAAGAGTTCAAATAATGCTATGTACATATATGAAGGAATCACTACCAATCCCACATTTACAGTGTGGGGGAAGTAGGGCGGGATATGGAGGGAATCTGTGTGCATGGATGTCTGTATCACATTGAACCTATGATGTATAATTACAATGCACCAATAAAAGTGTATTTAAACTGGGGCATAGCCAGGCGTGGCGCACACTTGTAATCCCAGCATTTGGGAGGCCGAGACTGGAGGATCTGGGTTCACGGCCAGCCTCAGCTGCTTAGTGAGGCACTCCGCAACTTACTGAGACCCTGTTTCAAAATAAAGAATAAAAAATAGGGCTGGGGGTGTAGCTCGGAGGTAGAATGCCCCTGAGTTCAATCCCCAGTACCGCAAAAAAAAACCAAAACAAAAAAAACTGGGGCATGATGGCATGTGCCTGTAATCCCAGTACTTGGAAGGCTGAGACAGGAGGATCCGGGTTTGTGGCCAGCCTCAGCTACTTAGTGAGGCCCTCCACAACTGACACCCTGTTTCAAAATAAAGAATAAAAAATAGGGCTGGCTATAGCTGGGAGGTAGAATGCCTCTGGGTTCAATTAAAAAAAAAAGCCATATAGCATGTTAGAAACACTAACAAAATGTATGCTACCTTATTCCCTCTAGGAAATCCCACAAAGATGTATGAAGTGGTCTATCAAACTGGATCTGAGACCCGTTCAGACTTCTATGACATCGTCTTGGTGGCTACCCCCTTGAGTCAAAAAATGTCCAATATAACTTTCCTCAACTTTGATCCTCCAATTGAGGAATTCCATCAACACTACCAACATATCGTGACAACTTTGATTAAGGGAGAATTGAATTCAACTCTGTTTAGCTCAAGAGCCAAAGATCAGTTTGGCCTCTCTACAGTTTTAACCACCGACAGTTCAGATTTGTTCATTAACAGCATTGGGATTGTGTCCCCTGTAAGAGAAGAGGACAATCCTCAACCGTCAGAAGATGGGACATATGTTTGGAAGACTTTTTCCCCAGAAGTTCTTACTAAACAGCAAATTCTGAAGTTGTTTGTGTCCTATGATTATGCAGTGAAGAAGTCCTGGCTTGCATATCCTCACTACAAGCCCCCGGAGAAATGTCCTTCCATCATACTCCATGATCGGCTCTATTACCTCAATGGCATAGAGTTTGCAGCAAGTGCCATGGAAATGAGTGCCATCGCAGCCCACAACGCTGCGCTCCTTGCCTATCACCGCTGGAATGGGCACACAGACATGATCGACCAAGATGGCCTGTATGAGAAACTTAAAACGGAGCTATGAAATAACACGATCTCATTTTCTCCTGGTTCCCAATGAGTATCACTGGCAAAAGGAAACAACAAAACACAAAACACAAAAAAATCAGAGAAGTGATTTTTGAGCTGGATATTTTGCCATTATCATTGTTTAACAAAGTAATCCCAATGGGTCATAAGAAAATACATTGTTCAATGGATCACTGTACTTATGCCATCTCCAGAATTCAACTGTACGTTCAGTATCCATTAACACTTTCCCAAGCTTGAATGATCATAAGAATCACCTGGAGTTTGTTAAACACATGGATTCTCAAGCTTCTCTCTTTGAGATTTTAATTCAGTAGGTTCAGGGGTGGGACTCTGGATTTGGATCACATCTGTAGAACATTTTAAATGAGCACTTGAGAAGAACTTAAGACATTTTAGTTGGGGACTAGTGTTGAGTTTCACACCTGAATATGATCGTTAGTCAGATAAAACGACTCTGGAAGTTAATGTGTTAAGCCTGGCTCTTATAGTAATATGTATTTTTTTGATGCTTAAAGCCTTGACTCAGAATGTTATCTTTTATGTCTTGATTTTATTAGGGGTGAAATTCAGAATTCATGGGAGTGTATATAATTTTAAGATTTTATACAGAAATCTGAAGTAAAATGGAAAGCAAATATGGGCTATTGAATTAAGAAACTGGCATTCTACTATTAAGTCCTCACTTGAGGAACTTTAAAAAATAGAGCCAGGCACAGTGGTGCACACGTATAACCCCAGTACTTGAGAGGCTGAGATAGGAGCATCCCACGTTTGAGGCTATCCTCAGCAACTCAGTGAGATGAGTTTCAAAATAAAAAATAAAATAGGGCTGGGGATGTGGGGGTGCAGCTCAGTGGTACAGTGCCCCAGGGTTTAATCCCCAGTAACTAACACATACACACACACACACACACATAATTGGGGATTAGGATTTAATGGATTGAGGATAGGACCATGGCTTTGTAGCTTTTTAGGTTTCTAATGTGCAAGGAGTTAAATCACAGATATGTGGATTAAAATGTGTACAAAGGGTTTTTAGTGCCTTAATAGTCCTAAGAAACCCAAATCATTATCAAAGCAGACCCATTTAGAAAGGAATTTCTTTTAGTGAGAATTTTAGAAGTAATCTAAGAAGCATCGACAGTCTTAACAGCAGAGGCAACCTCAATAACCCCAGAGCAGTTGGTTCTAGAACAGGATATTCAGTGACACCAAGCTTGACCAAATCCAGCATAAATTCGGAATGTTAAATGCATCAGTTACTGTAGCATGCTGGGAACAAAGTTGGTTGCTGAATTCTTAGAGCAGTGTCTGTCAGTCTTGGTTGCACACTGGAATCAATACTAGGGCTCAAAGCTTCCTGTATGCAAACTTGAGAACCAGTTGTACATCTGCTGTACAAAGATCACAACTAATTGTCAAAGCCACTGGTAGAACTGAACAAGCAAAATCTTGTGCATTCTAACTGCAACCAGGTTAACATGTACTGGTAGTCGTAAAAAAAAAAAATTCTTTGCCAGAGTATATAAGTAGCTACTTTAGCAAATAAGAATAATAATTGATTCTTAGTAAAAATTATTTCTTCCTTACTAAATTGTGAATATTAATATGCTGATAAAACTGCCAAGATATATTTGATATAGAGGCAGGGATTAAACTTGTCAAAAGGTTAGCATTTTTCTAATTTTCTTCTAAAGTATGTTAGGAAGCATTTATATTTTTTCCTTTGTGGTTTTAATGAAAAGAATTTGTAAAGAATGAAACACTGTATTTTATGTTATAGTAGTCTCTCCCATCTGAGGGAGATATGTTCCAATACTCTAATGGATGCCTGAAACTGCAGATGGTATCAAAAACCATATATACTGTTTTTTCCTATATATGCATACCCATGATAAAGTTTAATTTACAAATTAGGCACAGTAAGAAATTAACAGTTGCTGGGCATGGTGGTGCATGCTTGTAATTCCAGTACTTGGGAGGCTGAGACAGGAGGATCCAGGTTTGTGGCCAGCCTCAGCTACTTAGTGAGGCCCTCTGCAATTTAAAAATAAAGAATAAAAATATGTTTCAAAATAAAGAATAAAAAATAGGGCTGGAGATGTAGCTGGGAAGTAGAATGTCCCTGGGTTCAATCCCAAGTACCACCAAAAAAACCCACAACAACAACAACAACAAAAAAAAACCAAAAGAGAAGTCTACTATAATGAAAGTTATTTGAAACTTATGATTTCTGGCATTTTCCATTTGATACTTTTGACTGGGTAACTGAAACCATGGAAAGTAAAACTGCAGATAGTGGAAGACTACTGTAAACATAGGTAAATACTAATGAAGTGATTTAATTTCTATCATTTGTAGACTTATTTTTCAATGGGATATATTTTTACTTGTAAGAATACCAACTTAAAATGTTGCTGGTACTACTCTGATCTGATTAAAATTTACAACAGGGCACCTGAAAACCAAAACAGTTTATGAGTACATCAGGCATATTAGGTAATTTCAGTATAACTACAGTAAAGAATACTTATTTACTGCAAAAATACTATTACAGCCTCCTACTCCAGGCCTATTAAGTAGTTTTAATGTAACTGTAGCATTAAAGAAGAATTTTATTAAAAGAAAAATACTATCAGGGTTTGCTGCTCTAAGAGACCACCCTCCTTACAGAGACGACTGGGGAAAATGATATAGGGGCTAAGAGAAGCCAGCTCTACCCCACTGGTTCTCTAGCTGAGTTGAGTATGCATTAGAATGACCTGGCATGCTAATTAAAACACTGCTGGGCCCCATCTCAGAATTTGCTATTCAACAGGTTTGTAGCGGGATACAAAAATTTGCATTTTGATGAAGTTCCCGGGTGATGCTACTGTTCCAGGAACCACACTCAGAACTGGCTCTGTGGTTACAAGAACTCAACATCAGTGTAAGGTTTAAAAAAGAGATGCTGGAAGAATAAAAACGTATTGGACTAAACATCGGTTCTTATTGTGACTCAATTTGATCCCTCTAGCTGGTCTTGGTATAAACACGTCTATGAATATAAAATACCATATATATATTTATCAGTGTGTCTTAAAAGAGCCTCACATACTCACTTGTGTATACATCATTCTCCAATTTTAGAATGATTGGAGATTTGCAGGCTTTTTACCTAATTGCAAAAATAGGCTTTTTTGTGATTTGCTTGAATCTTTAAGGCTAGACTTATAATACCTCAACCATCTGTAATAAATCTCATTTGAGCTTGTGAGCTGTAAGATTCATGAACCAGATGAATATATCGTGGACAGCATTCTCACTAATCACAAAGAACCACAATACACTGGAATGTTTTTCTCTGAAATCCTGTTTTTACTCTTCAAAAATTTTCTCCATTTAATGATTATGATAAAAATAAACAACTATACCATTACTTCCCGTGTTTTACTTATGTTGTACTACACATGTAGATGTATAGGATGAGCAGCCCTAATTTCAAAAGGTACATCATCTTAAACTTTGGAGCATCCTCACGGTGCCACAAGTGGCAGACTTCACATGACTGATAAGTCAAAATGCAGGCAACACTAAAAATACTATATAAAGTTACCTTCAGTTTATGTGTAGAAGGAATATATATATGAAACAACTGAATTTCAAGGTCAGGTGTGGTGGTGCATGCCTGTAATCCCAGCTGCGTGGGAGGCTGAAGCAGGAGGACTGCAAATTCAAGGCCACCCTTAGCAATTTAGCGAGATCTTGTTTAAAAAAAAAAAAAGAGCCGGGCATGGTGGCGCACGCTTGTAATCCCAGCATTCGGGAGGCTGAGACCGGAGGATCCAGGTTCGCGGCCAGCCTCAGCTACCTAGTGAGGCACTCCGCAACTTAGTGAGACCTGGTTTCAAAATAAAGAATAAAAAATAGGGCTGGGGGTATAGCTCGAAGGTAGAATGCCCCTGAGTTCAATCCCCAGTACCGCAAAAAAGAAAAAAAAGAAAAAAAAGGGCTGGATTTAGCTCAATGGTAGAGTGCCCTGGGTGGTTCAATCCCCAGTAATGCAAAGAGGGAAAAAAAAATTCAAGTTTAGGTTTGGGTCTCATCCCCAAGATATCTTATTATGCATGAATGAGTAAGTATTCTAAAATCTGAAACTTCTGGTTCCAAGCATTTTAGATAAGGGATACATAATTTGTACTTGGAAAAGTCAGAGTAGATCAAAGTTACTACAGTTAATGTTTCAGAAAAAAACCCACTCATGTTTGCAACTTCTTTATATCTGTTCAGTAAAATATCAAGAAAAGGCATCCTTGCCATAGTTCACATTTAGTAAGACACCCCCCCTCCATTTGCAGTATTGGGGATTGAACCCTTGAACCCAGGGGCATTCTACCTCCGAGCTATACCCCCAGCCCTACTTTTTATTCTTTATTTTGAAACCAGGTCTCACTAAGTTGCGGAGTGCCTCACTAGGTAGCTGAGGCTGGCCGTGAACCCGGATCCTCCAGTCTCCGCCTCCCGAATGCTGGGATTACAAGCGTGAGCCACCACGCCCGGCTTCCTATTTTTTATTCTTTGTTTTGAAACAGAGTCTAAGTTGCATAGTGCCTTACTAGGTAGCTGAGGCTGGCTGCGAACCCAGATCCTCCGGTCTCAGCCTCCCAAATGCTGGGATTACAAGCGTGCGCCACCACACCTGGTGCCCCTAGCCCTATTTTTTTATTCTTTATTTTGAAACAGGGTCTAAGTTGTGGAGGGCCTCACTAAGTAGCTGAGGCTGGCTGCGAACTTGGATCCTCCAGTCTCAGCCTCCCAAGTACTGGGAGTACAAGCGTGTGTGTGCCACCATGCCTGGCTGTATTCTTTATTTTAATACATTGGGGATGAGACCCAAACCTAAACTTGAATTTTTTTCCCCCTCTTTGCATTACTGGGGATTGAACCACCCAGGGCACTCTACCATTGAGCTAAATTAATGCATAATACCTTTTGCATTAGTCTTAACCAAGGAAATTCATGTTAGAAAAAGAATACTATTTCTACATTCAAAACCCAAGAGAGGAAGTATTTTTACTATTACAAAAGTTTATTTAACAAAAAGTTTCATATGAAAATGTACACAACCCAATTTTTATGTCATAGTAAAACAGGCCCTTTGGAGAGAGGACGTGGATTTCTGTTCAACAGCCATTATTATACTCGTTCCAAGGCTTCTAACATGATGATACTATTTCCTCGTATTACCTAAGAAAGAGAAAAGTAAATCTGAAAAGAAAAACTTATTTAGCATATGTATCAATGATTAAAACATTTTTGCCCAACCAGGAGGGTTGTAGGTTGGAGGCCAGCCAGTCTTAGCATCATAGCCAGACACTCAGCAACTTAGTGAGATCTTTTTTTTTATGGTACTAGGGATAGAACCTAAGGGCAGTGTACCTATGAGCTATACCTCCAGCCCTATTTCATTCTTTTATTTGGAAACAGGGTCTCACTAAGTTGTGGATGGCTTTTACTAATTGCTGAGGCTGGCCGCAAACCTGTAATCCTCCTGTCTCAGCCTCCTAAATACTAGGATTCCAAGTGTGCTCCATTTGGGAGGCTGAGACAGGAAGATCACAGGCACAGGTTTGCAGCCTGCCTCAGCAACTTAGTGAGGCCTACAGTGACTTAGACCCTGTTTCAAAAAAAAAAAAAAAAAAAAAAGAGGGTGGGGCTAGGGATATAGCTTAGAGGTAGAATGCCCCTGGGTTCAATCCCCAGCACCACTAAATAAATAAATTAATTAATTAATAAATGGAACACTCAGTACCTCAAGAGGTCTTATGTTCACCTTTTCCAAGAAACACGGCCTTATAATTACAACAGAAAACAAAGGATGATTCGTGAACTGGCAGATCTGCAATATACAGGCATTTCTTAAAAATGCAAGATCTCAAGCCCGGTGTGGTGGTCCATGCTTATAATCCCAGTACTTGGGAGGCTGATACAGGAGGATCGCAGGTTCAAAGCCAGGCTCAGCTACTTAGTGAGGCCCTGTTTCAAAATAAAGAATAAAAAATAGAGATGGGGAGCCGGGCGTGGTGGCTCACGCTTGTAATCCCAGCATTTGGGAGGCTGAGATCGGAGGATCCGGGTTCACGTCTAGCCTCAGCTATCTAGTGAGGCACTCCACAACTTAGTGAGACCCTGTTTCAAAATAAAGAATAAAAAATAGGGCTGGGGGTATAGCTTGGAGGTAGAATGCCCCTGAGTTCAATCCCCCAGTACCACCAAAAAACAAAATAGAGATGGGGTTGTAGTCCAGAGGTAGATTGCCCCTTGGTTCAACCCCTAGGCCCCCCCCCCAAAAAAAAACCGAGGTCTCAGGTTACACATCACATATAGTGTATTTTAGCAAGATATCTTGGGGATTCATAAACATGTTAAAGTTTGAGAATTATTACTGTAACAAAAGGTTAACTCTAGGCCTTTCTTGTGTAATAAAGCTCAAAAATGATTTTTTGGGGGTGATATTTGGGATTGAACCCAGGGGTGTTCCACCTCCTAGCTACACCCCCCTAGCCTTTGTTTTTATGGTGCTGGGGATTGAAAAAGGGGCATTCTACCTACGAGCTATACCCCCAGCCCTATTTTTTTATTTGGAAACAGGGTCTAAGTTGCTGATAGCTTCACTAAATTGCTGAGGCTGGTTACAAACCTACAATCCTCCTATTCAGCTTCCCAAGTACTAGAATTACAGGCAGGTGCCACCATGTCCAGCTTCCCGAGACTTTTTTGGTCCTCTTGTCTCAGCTTTCCAAGTTCTGGGATTACAAGTGTGTGCATCATTATGCTTGACTCAAATATGGGTTTTTTTTGGTGGTACTGGGGATTGAACCCAGGGGTATTCTACCTCCGAGCTACACTCCCAGGGTGATTTTTTAATTCTTTATTTTGAAACAGGGCCTCACTAAGTTCTGGAGCATCTCACTAAGTAGCTGAGGCTGGCCATGAACCTGTGATCCTCCTGTCTCAGTTTCCCAAGTACTGGGATTACAAACATGCGCCACTATGCCCGGCTCAAATATGATTTTCTTTTTTTGGTAGTGAGGATTGAACTTAGGGGCATTCTACCTCCAAGCTATACCCCCAGTCATATTTTTTATTCTTTATTTTTGAAACAGGGTCTCACTAAGTTGCGGAGTGCTTCACTAGGTAGGTGAGGCTGGCCGTGAACCCGGATCCTCCGGTCTCAGCCTCCCATGTACTGGGGTTACAAGCGTGCACCACCACGCCCGGCTCTCAAATATGATTTTTAACAGCTATTTTAAGTCCTAGGATCTTTAAAAGGTTCTGTGTAACTGTGATCTTACCTACAGGTAACTGGGTTATTATCATTTAAATGATTGCCACATGATAAACTAAGAAAGAAATGAAGTCTAGTTTTGTATGTTGTCTTTTTTGTTTTAGGCTCTGGGGATTGAACCCAGGGGCATTCTACTTCTGAGTCACACCCCCAGCCAGCCCTATTTATTTATTTACTTTATTGTGGTACTGGGGATTGAACCCAGAGACATTCTACCTCCAAGTTTTACCCCCAGCCTGATTTTACTTATTTGCAAATTGCTTATTTTACTTATCTCGCTAAATTGCTAAGGCTGGCTTCGAACCTGCGATCCTCCTGTCTCAGCCTCCCAAGTACCAGAATTACAGGCATGTACCACCATACCTGGTTGTTATCTGCCCTTGAGTAATGGATTCCAATTTAAGCCAAGAGTTAGATACAAGGGAAGTTAATACAGAAAAAAATGCCATAAAAGAAGTCTTATCCTTACTTACCACCATTCCAATATTGTTCTGTTGCCCACTAGTTGCCATCTCCACACATTCATCTATCACAAGATTCATAAAGGGATCAAAGCCCCGCAATATTCCTTGGACATGTCTGCCACCGTTTAATTTCACTACAAAAAAGGAAGGAAAAAGATTTTCTTTTTTCGTTACTGGGGATTGAACCCAGGGGCATTCTACTACCAAGCTATACCCCCAGTCCTATTTTTTCTTATTTTTATTTTTTTGTGGAATTAGGGATTGAACCTAGGGGCATTCTACCTCCAAGCTACACCCCCAGCCCTATTTTTTATTCATTCTTTGAAACGGTCTCACAAAGTTGTGAAGGGCCTCACTAAGTAGCTGAGGCTGTCCGCGAACCCGGATCCTCCAGTCTCAGCCTCCCAAGTACTGGGATTACAAGCGTGCGCCATCACTCCCAGCTTTCATTCTTATTTTTTTTATTTTTATTTTTATTTCTTATTTTTTTGCGGTACTGGGGATTGAACTCAGGGACATTCTACCTCCGAGCTATACCCCCAGCCCTATTTTTTATTCTTTATTTTGAAACCGAGTCTCACTAAGTTGGCGGAGTGCCTCACTAAGCAGCTGAGGCTGGCCGCGAACCCGGATCCTCTGGTCTCAGCCTCCTGAATGCTAGGATTACAAGTGTGCGCCACCACGCCTGGCTCTTTCATTCTTATTTTTAAACAGAGTCTAAGTTGTGGATGGCCTCACTAAGTAGTAGATCCTCCTGTCTCAGCCTCCCAAGTACTAGAATTACAAGTGTGCATTGCCATACCTGGCTGGAAAAAGATGTTTTAAAAACCTCATCCATTAACTATCAGCTATTCATTTTTAATCAGATTGGATAAGATATAGGTAGTTGAGATATTTGACCCATTATCCTTACCATATGCCAAGAATAGGCCAAACTTTTTATATTTACATCTACATTTTAGTTTATATGAATCCTATGAAGTTACTATCTTTATCCAAGGAAAAAGGAACTGAATTTGGGTTTAGTTACAAGCTTCTATATGGTAGAGCTGAGATTCAAACTGAAGGTCGCTTATCTCTAAAACTCATACTTTTAATCTCTTTATGTTTCAATTACTGCACTTTTTTTTTTTGGTAGTACTGGGGATTGAACGCAGGGGCACTTTACATTCAAGTTATACCCCAGCCCTATTTTTTTTTTTTTTTGGCAGCACTGGGGATGGAACTCAGGGTCATTCTACCTCCGAGCTATACCCCCAGCCCTATTTTTTATTTTGAAACAGAGTCTCACTAAGTTGCAGAGGGCCTCACTAGGTAGCTGAGGATGGCCGTCAAGCTAGATCCTCTGGTCTCAGCCTCCCAAATACTGGGATTACAAGCGTACACCATCACGCCTGGCTAGTCTTTATTTTTTTTTTTGCGGTACCGGGGATTGAACTCAGGGGCATTCTACCTCCGAGCTATACCCTCGGCCCTATTTTTTATTCTTTATTTTGAAACCAGGTCTCA
>PVLC010027888.1:0-21479 GCA_004027655.1 Graphiurus murinus
CAAAAAAAAAAAAAAAAAAAAAAAAAAATTCTATAGCCCTAGCCCTATTTTTTATTCTTTATTTTGAAACCGAGTCTCACTAAGTTGTGGAGGGCCTCACTAGGTAGCTGAGGCTGGCCGCGAACCCGGATCCTCCGGTCTCAACCTCCCGAATGCTGGGATTACAAGCGTGCGCCACCACGCCCGGCTTATGGCAGATTTTTAAAACAAATAAAATGCCTATAAAGTTAGCTCATCTAAAGGGTATAGTGTCCCTTTGTACTCTTCCAAATACACTCACTCCTACATGCCTATATAAGTCATGTTTAGATTCTAATTAAAGAGGAAAATTAACTTTCCTATTTTGAGGAGAGGCTATTTATATGTAAGTAAATGTATGATATGTAGATTTACTTACATATCAGTATTTGTGCACTCCAAAAAAAGCACAGAATCTTTTCTTCTAGTTGCTCATCATTTGTCAACACACTTGTTAGAAGAAACAAGACCTGGACTGAGAAACCAGATCTTCCTTTACCCCCTCTTTTCCTGGAAGTTTGATGAGCATAATTTGATGATAATTATCGTCATCATCACTTCATTAAGAACTTATACCTTTAATGCTACAGAATATTAACTAAATAGAAGTTTGAAGATCCTGAGTTTCCCACTCACCTTTCTGTACTTTTTTCTCTGATGAGAGATTACTCAATTTCAAGAAATCTATTCTGGGAAATCACAGATCAGAATGCCCAGTCATGGCTATTGATACGTTAACTATTCAAAAAGTTGCCAGAGGTGTGGACTATTTGAACAATAAAGCACACAAACTTGATTTGCTGCACACCTATAGAACTGTGAACCTGACAAAATGTATGTCTTAAGAGAAAGTGTTCGACACTTAGTAAAGATGACAGAAATGTGAGTTCATGATGCGGGTCACAACAGGTTTCAAAAAAGCCAATGTCAGTACACTGTGTTCCTACTTCACAAGAGTCGGAAGAAAAATTGGAAAACTCCATACACATGTTAAAGTTAAATATCACATAACTACATAATTATGATTGAAAGAAGAAATTGTAATTAAGGTTAAAAATACCTAGAACTGAAACATGAAGGGTCCTATAGTTGAGAAATATAGCAAATGCATACTTGAGGGGAAATTTATAGGCTTAAATTTTATATCAGAAGCAAATAAGAGAAAAAAGAACTATGAGAAAACAATAATTGCAATGAATTACTTAACAATTATTTAACATTGAGAACCAACAAAGCCATAAAATTGTATTTTGAGAATAAAAATATAATGTTGGTGATGCTAGAAAAAAATAATAAAGAAGGTTTAAATTAGCATTGAAATGAAAAAAGATATACAATATCTAGTCAAAATGAAAAGAATACAAATGTCATAACTTTGTCAATAAATGTAAAACTAGTTTTCCCAATCTTGGCTCTGTTGATATGTTGATATTTGGATTGAATAATTCGTGTGTGTGTGTGTGTGTGTGTGTGTGTGTGTGTGTGTGTGTGTTAGGGGTGTGGGTCGGGTAGAGGGCTGCCCTGTGCACTGAAAGGTGTTTAACATAACCTTGGTATTTACTCACTAATTGCCAATAGGACATGTAACCCCCACACAATTGTCTACAGATGTGGCCAAATGTTCCCTAGAGGCAAAAATCCATGGAATATTAGTCCTTTGTCCTAGGATTTCCTCTGTTGTCAGTTCTCCGATTTGCAGAAACATCATAATCATCATCATCACCACCATTATTATTATTATTATTATTATTATTAATTTCTTTTTGCTTCTGGGACATCTAAAATTCAGTCCACATGCCTGTTTGTCATTTTCTCTGACGACATCATCTAGATAAAGAAAACAGGTTTTTGGATTCTGATTCTGTCACTGCTCAATCAGGTGACCTTTGAGATGTTTGTGCCTCTGTAGCAGAAGTGTCACAAGAACCCAGGGGCCCATAGATTCTATGAGGATCACAGGGGTTGGCACCTGGACAGTGCTTCAAGCATTGGTCCAGTGTTTGCCATACTGTAGGCACTCATCAATGTCTTTGTGTGGTTTCACATCCAGTCTATAAAGTTGACACACAGTTGTGTAAGGGATGCTTGTGAACACATGTATCTGGCATCTTCTGTGTACAGAGCTAACACTAGCCACACACCAGTGCTTTTCTGCAGAAAACAGGCAGGTGGAGGGTGGTGCAGAATATACTTTGAAGTCTGTCTCTGAGACAGCCGTCCCTGGCCTATGTGCCTCCCTCCAAGTATACAAAAAACACACCATATGTGCTGGGGCCCTGACCAAGTACTTGATTATACTTTCTTCGTGTCCATGTGATCTGGGAATTCTGCCTGAATGGTTGGTATTAAAACAGTTCCCCAAGAAACACTTCTGCGGACTTGTCATTTCACAGCATTAACATTTCAGTGCATTGCTTGGAAGTAAGTGGAACTGTCTGGTGGATAGCATTGTTCCGACTGAGAGCTGAATCCCACCTTTTTGTTTTTGTGAGATGCTTCCTCTCTATGGTTTATCAGACACATAATTAATTTCCCCTGTTTTTCAAAACTTGACAATGACTGTATTTCTCCCCACTGATTTATTCTGCATAATGTAGGTTGAATTCCTTTAAAAGTGATGAAGAAGAAGTTTCTTTTTCCTGAAACATATCCAAAATACTACTTTCTTCATCTGCACCTTTTCCAGGAATATTCCTGGAAAAAAATAAAGGAGATTAGACTTTTCTGTCTTATTTTTCAAAGTAGTAAATAATGTCAGCATTGTATTTATTCTATAATTTATACATGGAAATAAATTTACAAAGTAAGTTAAATATTTCTCCCAAAGGAAATTTGATTTCCTATATAAGTTCACTTTCTGAAATAGGTACCAAATAAGGAAAACAATCTTATAATGATAGAAATACAAAATGTGGAAAGATTAAATTCAAGAAGCTTCTCCATCTATCCTTTCACATGCAGACTGATATCCTTATCTCAGTTGACAGTAGAAAGCAATGGGGTTGAAGTGAGTGTGTTGAAATCCCAAGCCCAAGCGCCCGGGAAAGACTGTTATAGATATAAAAACTTCTGAGGTACTTTTCATGTCTCTATTTTTGCGCCTCTCTGTGAATTTGGTTCAGCACCTGGTTGACAGAACAGATCCTTGTTTCAGAGGTTGTCCAGAGGAACCTCATGGAGTCTTAGCATCAAATGAAATGCAATTTGAAAATAATTTGCTCAAAGGCTTAGAGGCTGCTCTACAGAAATGGAAAACACTAACCTGATTCAATATGGGTGCAATTACTTTGTCAAATGGAGTGAGCTAGGGTTGCTGGTACTTATTACTAATGATTATCTTCTAGTACTATGGATTAGTCCGTGGGCTTTCAGATATCTCTTTTTGAGTATAGCTTCACACATGATCAAAGTCCATTTCTTTCATTTCCATTTAGCACTGAAAACCTGTTATTCTCTGGAAGAGAAAAAAAATAACCTCAATTTCTCTAATGTGAGCGGGGCTTAACTGCTCATGCCGATGCGTTGGAGGATGCTATGGAATCCAGCAGGAGTTGTTTTTCAGCCCTCAGGGCTCCAGCTACACTGGCGATGACAGAGTTATATCTGCCTGGGTATTGTTTATGGGTCACTACATTTTTCCTCCTAAGTATTCAGCCTTGGAATTCTTAGTTATTTAAAAGTCAAGCAGACACAGAGTCTGCTTATAAATATTAGTATCCATATTATTTTATTAAAGCACATTAAAGTTAAAGAAGTTAAATATAAGCTGGGTGCACTGTCGCATGCTTGTAATCCCAGTACTTGGAAGGCTGAGACAGGAAAACTGCAGGGTCGAGGACAATCTTAGCAAATAGTGAAATTATCATCAACTTAGTGAGACCCTGTTTCATAATAAAAATAAAATATGACTGAGGATGTAGCTTGGAGGTAAAATGCCTCTGGATTCAATCTCCATAGCCACACACACACAAAAAGAAGTTAAATACATGCAGCCAGGCACTGTGGTACATACCTGTAATCACAGTATTTGGGAGGCTAGGATAGGAGGATAGCAGGTTTGAGTACAGACTCGGCAATGTAGTAAGACTCTCATTAACCTAGAAAGATTGTGTTTCAAAAGGAAAAATAAAATGGGGCTAGGGGTGTAGCTTGGAGGTAGAATGCCCCCGGTTTACACACATACACACACACACACGCATTAAATAAATGAATTGTGGGGTTATGAGCAGTCTTCATGACTAATAGGCGAGTTTTACAGACATTTCATCCAATCTGGACATGGAAGTTTATCAACAGAATGGGAAAAACTTGTATTTTTAGCTTAAGCTTATCACTGAAGATGAATCACCAGACTCTTACTATTTGTAAAATTGCCAACATTATATTCTCACACATAAAAAGTACATTTGATATAATTATATTAAATATATTTCTGCTATTTATCTACTTTTAGTAAATAGTTCCGCTTAAAAAACACTGTTGACTAATATTTTTCTATCTTCCCTATGCATTATTGGTTGATTTTTATTTTACAGTTTTTAACTTTCACCAGAAAAGTTTACTAGTGCAGAAAAACAAACAAACAAACAAACAAAAATAGTACTTGGGAAGCTGAGACTGGAGACCAACCTCAGCTACTTAGTGAAGCCCTCCGCAACTTAGTGAGAGCCTGCTTCAAAACAAAGAATGAAAAATGGGGGTGTAGCTAAGAGGTAGAATGCCCCTGGGTTCCATCCTCAATACTAAAAAAAAAAAAAAAGAAAATATTTTTCTGTTAATTTTGGCATAGCCTGTGTAGTGGTTATCTGATGCCTGAGAATCAAGTGCTGTATGTTTTTTTTTTTTTAACATCACTTTTTGTATTGAACATATACAATATGAATTTTTATTCTTAAAATACAATTTTCTCATCCAAATGTGCTTATTTCCATCCTTGTCCAGTGATTAACTTTCCAGAGGCATGGACACTTCTGGTGATTGGCATTTATTTATTTATTTATTTATTTATTTATTTATTTATTTATTTATTTTTGTGGTGGGAATTGAATCCAATGGCATTCCACCTCTGAGCTACACCCCGAGTCCTATTTTATTTTGAAACAGGTCTTACTAAGTTGCTGAGGGTCTTGCAGAGTTGCTGAGGGTCTTGCAAAGTTGCTGAGGCTGGCCTCTAATCTGTAATCCTCTTGTCTCAGCCTCCCAAGTACCGGGATTACAGGCATATGCCACTATACCCAGTTGGCAACTCATTTTTCTACTCCCGCTGACTATATTCAGAGAGGTCAGAGAGGGCAGCAGGATCACAGGTGGCCATCTCTGCTCTGGTCCCAGGTAGCCTGTTTTCCTCCGACCATGATCAGTTTAGATGTGGGCGATGTTCTGTCTCGCAGTATCATCTCTAGGGCACAAACCCTCTCTAGCCCGTACCCGAGAGGAAGCCAGCTATATTGTACGATGCTGTGTCTCCAGTTTACTATTTGCCTCATCTCTTTGTACTTTTTCATCTTTTAGTATGTTTAGCATATGGATAGTTATATTAAAGACAACCAAGAGCATTTGAGCACATGTAGCTTACTCTGCTTTAGCTACAGAAACTCTAAACATGGCAGACAACATGCAAACGTTCTCCTGTTTCCAACTTCTCAGTATGACTTTCTCCCAAGTTCTTCTTGACCTATATGTATTTCCTTAATTTACCAACAGTTCACTTTATTTCTATTGTTACGTATCTTTCTCTTCTTTCTCTCAACACATCTCCTTCTGAATTCCCTCCTGATGAACACGGCCCTTGGGAGGCAACACGCTTTTCTCTTTCAAGTGACTCACGGCTCCACACATTCTATTTTAAGGCAGGGTGGGCTGGGCCACGCAGGGTAGGGTTGGGGCAGGCTGCTGCAAGGAATAAAAGAACTTCTGGTTGCTAGGCAACTCATAAGCACGCGCGGAGTTCACAGATGCCATCCCACGTGACATGTGACGGGAGATAGGCGGGTAGCTAAGTATAATAACAATGATTTAATAGATTTTTTAAAAAGCTGGGGTGCTTCTGGTAAGAAAGAGCATGTTCTTTCCTCTAGTTGTTTTCTCTGAAACCCACCATAATCAACACAGAGAATAAGAACTAGGAAACTCACCTTTTCAAAGAACGAGGAATCAGCTAAACCTCCAAAAAACAGCTTTTGAAGAATATGGCCAGATCCGATGGACCTTGTGTCAAATGGAGGGAAAACACCTAGAGCCAGTGCATAGTTCCTGGTTTTATGTAGATCACAGCAACTGCCATATAGAGAGGGGGAAGCAAGGAGGCAGAATAGTTTCCCACCACAGAAAAATAGTGAGAGGGGCAGTTCTAAAGAAGAAATGCCACATTTGCTTAATTTTCTTGCAAACTGATCTATTTACAACGAGAAATAATCTGAAGGTAAGGTAAAATGCTGACAGACCTTAGCAATAAAGTAAATATCTACAATCCACTGACATAAGAATCTACAATAAAAAATGCAAAATCAAACAAGTAAGCAAGAGAAAACAACAACAACAAAAAAGTATGTTGTTGAAGGCAGAATCAGGGACAGAGGGAATAAACTTGAAAATATTTCATAAATACAATGCAAAAGAACAACAAAATAGAAATATTTCAAGAAAAGGTGAAACAAAAAACAAAGATAACCTCAAAAGAAAAATTGTATTCCAAAAATGAGAAGAACCGATGTATCTAATAAATATTTAATGATATAAATATAGAAAAAATGTCTAAATAAGAACTAAATTTGAACATTGGATGATATTGCTAGAAAAACTATAGAGAAAGAAATATGAATTGAGCACTCCTAATTTAAAATTCTGAAATGATCCCAAATCTAAAGCATTGGGACCACAAGTAGAAAATTCTACCCATGAAACTATGTTTCATGTACAGAATTATTAAAGCATTTTATAAAGTTACTTTGAGGCTATGTGTATAAAGGTTATGAGAACAAATTAATTTCATGTTTAGATTTGGGTACCATCCCCAAGATGTCTCATTATTTATATACAAATATTACAAAATGCAACAAATTCTGAAATCCAAAATGCCCTGGTACCAAGCATTTTGGATAAGGGGTACTTAACCTCTATATCCTTGTAAAGTTAGTGAACTTAAAATAACAACACAGCAACAAAGATTCCTGTGGACATATTGGTAGGAAGAAGTTACTTCCTACACCGCTGGATATTTCATGGCAGCAATCATTGCCAGGAGTGGAACGCTGCTTTTGGGTCCTGAAGGGGGGAAATGTAGTATGACCCAAGGATGACAGAGCCAAGTTCTCAAGTTGTCATGGATAAGAGGGAAAGGGATCTACTCCACCTCTGAGGACGTGGGGAATAAAATGACCACAGGATCTCTTGAAAATAAGATAAAATGCAGCCCAACAAGCAACAGGAAAGTGAGGAGTGGAAAGCTGAAAGGGAGGGAGGTGGAGATGAGCATGGAGTCACTTGGAAAATACAAACAGGGGCAAACAGCAGTGGAGCCTACGTTATGTAACCTAAGTCAAATTATAAGCCACATTATGCAGGAAGGACATCCCTGGGTTCAATCCTTAGTACAGAAAACATTAGGAGAGAATTAGAAATAATTTTTCATTCAAATATATAAATGTCTTCACATTCTCTTTTTTTGTAGTTAGTAATAAATCAGTGCTGTCTATGTTTAATAAATCATCACAGAGAGATTTAAGAAAAGTATATAAAATTACTTTTAATTTCTAAAAAGAGAATCTCATAAAGTGCCAGTATTAAAAAAAAATTAAGGTGGGGGGGCACCAAGTGCTGTGTGCATGTATGCCAATGTCAGCATGATTTACAGTATGATGAGAGAAGATAATGCACTAATAAAAGCACATAAAAATGATCAGTGGGACCATAAATAATTATAAACCTTCCAAATCAGCAAAATGAAAGAAGTCCTCCCCACACATACAAAACCAAAGAAAAAAAAGAGCATACTAAATGCATTGCAAATGCATGTAAATATATACATATATATATATTTACAGTGTGAAGGTTAAATTATTATACTGTAAATATCTACATGACACCTATAAAAATAGGCTCTCAGAATTCAGAACAGCTTTAAGTGATGTGAACCACAGGATATATATGAGAGATATGTTTGAAAAAAATGACATAGAAAGATTAAAAAGATAGAAATATGTTAGACAAAAAATAAGGTAGTATCTATGATATTTAGATAGTATAAGATTGAAATAAAATAATCAAATAATTTCAAACAGGAATGCTCAAATAAGTGGATAAACATCAACAAAAATGTTTAATGTTCACTTATTTTCTTCCTACTAAATAACAAAGCATTTAAAAGTGTAATTCTGCAGATGATGTACAAAAGTCTTAACATGGGGAAAAGGTAGCAGTTAGACTATTTAGTTTATTTTATTTATCCCATGAAATATCATGTAGTCAAAAAATGAACAAGGTTATGAATTCAAATAACATAATTGTTAAGGTTGACTATACACACACCCATTCAACTTTATACACTGAGATTGGAAAATTAACTTCCTTGTCAAATACCATTTAATTTTAACTAAGCAAATACGTGTAGACCCCAAAGGAATAAAATCAAATTACAAAGAAAGGAAAAAAAAAATCTAGTCATGAATTTTGAGTCACTGACATTAAGTTAAAAGTTGAGATGTAAGGTTTACCTTGTCTGAGACTGATTTCTCATATCCTCACATTCCAGAAAAGAAATGGGTGTTCTGCAAAGATCCATGGGTCCTGGTTTTAACCCACGGCCTAGAAAATCAGTCCTGGACAATAACAAGTTTAGACCCCTGTCCTCATTCATGCAGGAGTGAGAACCTGGTTTCTTTCCATGAATGCTGAGGTACTAACTCTTGTAGGCCAAGCATCTACAAACCAAAGGCTTGGATCCCAGCCCTAATCATGCCAGGGACAAGCCTTGTGATCTCCCCAAACCTAAGGGGAAAGCTTACAGGGCGTGTCTGAAGCTGAGGTCCCTCTACTTAGTTTTGCTCCTGTGTCTCTGGCTCTTGGCACAGTAGTGGAGGGGCCAGTGCTTGCCTAGTCATGAAGCTTAAAAGCTCAGATCCAAGGGCTGGAGTCACTTCCCCGAAGTCACTGTCCTGCCTTTCCGAATCCCTGTGTGTTCCCTGGGATACAAAAGGCAAGGGAATCTCTCCAGCCTGCCTTCTGCTCCTGTCTCCCTCAGTTTCCACATTGATTTCCCTGCCTACTAGAGATATGCATGGTCTCCGGCCACTAGTCCTACTTGTATGATGTAAACAACAGAAAAATGTGAAACTTTTTAAAAACAGAAGTCTTAACTCTTGGTTAAAAGGAAAATAAAAACAAAAATGGCAGAATAATAGGTAAATGCTATATATGAAAATCTAAGAGGCTAGAGCTAAAGCCGATTTCAGCAGAATGGGTATATTATATTACATACATATAATACATATATTATAAAATATTTTTTATAGCTAGGCATGGTAGTGCATGCCTGTAATTCTAGAACTTATGAGTCTGAGACAGGAGGATCACAGGTTCAAGGCTAGCATGCGGTATCTAAGTGAGATCCTGTTTTAAAATAAAAAAATAAAAAGGGCTGGGGGTATAACTCAGAGGTAGAATGCCCCTAGGTTCAATTCCCAGTGCCACAACGATTAAATAAATAAACAATGAAATACATTTATGTCCTAAAAAGGGATGATGCATTATTTTGTTGTCTATTGCAAATAATGCAACACCAAAAACTTGGTAAGTTATAAAGAAAAGGTGTTTATTTGGGCTCATAACCAAGGTCAAGGGCCTGAATCTGGTGGTGGCCTTTTTGCTGGTGGAGTCCCAAAGTGTTTGAGACAAGAAACATGCATCTGTGTGAGCATGTGCATACACGTGTGTGTATGTGTGTGTGTGTGTGTGTGTGTGTGTGTGCGTATGTGTGTGAGAAAGAGAATGTGTCCTGTCATGTCAGTCTTTTTGTATCCCACTTTTCTTTTTAAATACTTTTATTGATGCATTGTAATTATATATCACAGTGAAATTCAAAGTGATACAGAAATGCATGCTTTCGCATGTGTAAATCCACCAGGATTCTATCAGGAAGACTCCGCCACAATAAACTTCGTCTTAATTACTTCCCAAAGGCTCCATCTCAAAACACCATGTTCAGATTATGTTTTCACTATTTGTCTTAATATTTCATAAGAGGAATAAGATTCAGAGGGGGCAGACCATTGCAGGTGGCCATAAATTAACTAAGTTTTAATCTAAAGAACTAAGAAACATAGATCTGAAGAAAGAACAGTAATACATTAGAATACAGACAAAAAGATCTATGTATAAAACCAAGAGCTAGTTCTCTGAACAAATAATACACGATTAAACTAGTTGCTAGTCCTGTCAAAAAAATTAAAAATCACATATTTATGGAGTAAAAATGGGATGAAAAAACATGTTAATTCATTCAACAAATGTTTATCGGATTCCTACTCTGTGCCAGTGTTTCAGGCATTTTTCCAGTAAGGTTATAAGTACATAGGCCAAAAAATAAAGAATAATTAGAAAATACTGACGTCAAGGAGACTGCATTCCATGGGGATGACAAAAAAATAAAAGTGACAAATAAAATATGTTGCAAACTGATACATTCTAATACAAAACTACAAAGAGAAATGAGGGAGTGATGTGAGAGAAAACAAAAGCCATGTTCAGAGGCTAGAGCAGTTCTGGCTTTTATAAGGCTCTATGCTAAGAAAGGAATGCCCTAAATTACATTTAAAAAGCTCAACTTAGTTGCTGGCCATTATAGACTGAATAGCGGGTTATGATAAGAACAGGAAAATCAGCTAGTGGAAAAAGAATATGACTATCGGAACATAAGTAATTTTTTTTTCATATAAAACAAGAGGCCTGCAATTCCCTTTCTCCCTTTATGTGAAGTGGAGTGCCTTCTGGAAAAAAATAGAAGGCAATATCTATCTATCCTCTTTGCAAAAATGACAAGTGCTGACCTACTGGCAGAAAGCTAAGTAGTTTGTACTAGCAGAATGCTCTGTATTTTGGGAGTGCTTTTACCAGAATGTGCCTGGTTTCTCTCATAGCTTGCAGTAAACAAATATGGTGTTCGTGAGTTTATGAGACGTGGCCCCCCCTGGAATATGATATGTATACTATTTTTCATGACTGAAATCTGTGAAAATCAGGTTACTGTGGACCTCACATAAAACCTCATTGAATACCCTTTGCTGTAGTGCTTCTGCAAAGAAAAGAAAGGACCAGGGCACCTCTTTCTCTGATTCTTCTCATGATTGTTTGTACCCTGGAAATTATTATTAGTATAGCTTGATACTAAATAACACCTTTGATTGGGTGGTCTCATTTGACAATCTGATTTGGTTGGAGCTTTTGGGATTTTCCAATTAAAGATAATCAACTTGTACTAATTATTATGTTTACAGATGGAGGAAATGCTAGGAGAGCAGATTTTGGAGAAATTAAAAGGTTCATAATGGATATATTGGGTTTAAGATGCTAAAAACATACCCAAAAAGGGCTGTGAAAACTGTCAGTTATAGATTCTGCAGGTCAAGGAAGAGCCAAAGTTTCCATAGAAATGAGGAAGCCTTAGTGTTTGATGATTTTTTTCTGGATGTTATAAAGTGAAATTTAGGGAATAGTTAAGTAGGTAGCATTAAAAGATAAGATATGCAACCTAAGACAGGGCTCGTTGAATGATTCATCGAGACCCCATGACGGGTAAGATTAAGCACCTGGTAGGAAACGACCTAAGACAGGCACAGTCCTTCGTGCATTTTAAAATAAAAATGGGGGAGTCGTGGGAGCCCAGCTGGGCCCTCTCCCCCCTGGCAGTTGCTATCTGCATATATGAGCAATTATACTGACTCTTCTGCTATGACTACATTGGCGTCTCAAAGTCTGGAGATTGCACCTAGGATGCGTAGATGAAAGACCCTCCCACTTCTTAGAAAGTAAATATATGACCCTAAAGGAGTACGGTTTTATGACTCTAGAAAGTTTGCTTTACCAGGCTATGTTAAGAATGTGGGCTACATGTGTAAAATGAAGAAGTGGTGCTGTTTGTGATCCGACAATGATTGATATGTCCTAAATGTCTATGTAACCCTGTTGTACTCAAGAAGCGTATAAAAATCCGTGCTGAAAAATAAAAAAAAAGAAAAAGAAAGCACAGACACAGAAAAAAAAAGTAATTCCTGCTGATATTAAAAATAAATAAATAAAAGATAAGATGTGTGGGGAATTAATTTCTTCCCTTACATTCTAATTGTTCTTAGATCTTAGCCTGACAGTGATGAGTAGCCATCACAGAAAACAGAACAAAGGGATACATTCATAGTTTGTATATGGATTTTATGGATTTATCACATTTTTGGAATTATAATTGTTTAGCCCAAAGGACTAACTGTCCTGTCAACAACCAGTTGCAGCCTCATTGCCAGTCCATTTGTGTGTGTGTGTGTGTGTGTGTGTGTGTGTGTGTGTGTGTGTGTGTGTGTGGTCCTATGGATTGAACCCAAGGGCATTCTATTCTGAGCTACATTCCCAGTCCTATTTTATTGTTCATTTTGAAACAGGGTCTCACTAAGTTGCAGAGGGCCTCATGTTGCTATGGCTGGCTTCGAATCTGTGATTCTCCTGTGTCAGCCTCCCAAATATGAGGATTACAAAGTACACCACCATGCCCGGCTGCCAGTCCATTTTTAATGTATTTATTCAACCCTCACATTGATTCCAAATGTTGAAAACAAAATCCATGTTGTCATTTCATAGTATTATTTCAAAAACTTAGAGGATCACTTTTAAGAATATTCCGACTCTCCATATTCAACCTGGATTATTTTTTTGTTGACATTATCTCCCCTGCTTTTCCGATGCTTAATCATATCCATAAGGCACCCACAACAGTGAGTGGTCTTGAGTTGAAAGGGAACTCTGGCATCACAGTTGTGGTTTTTCTCTAGCCACATCCAGCTGCAGGATGGTGTGAGGAGGAGGCAGATGGTGGCTGAACTCAGGGAGAGGAGCACAGGCCACCGAGGTGCCTACAAAGGAGTGATTTCATTGTGTGACCTTGGATGGGATTGAGGGTGAGCAAGAAGGGAATAAGGACTCAAGGAGACACTCAGACTTTCTGATACAGGAATCTTGATCTTTGTACGTTTCTAGGATCTCTGCAGTTATAATATACAGATGCTCCTCAACTCGAGATGTGACTGCCACCTGGTAAACCCATCAGGTATCGACAGTTAAAAATGCATTTAGCACACCCAACCTCCAGGGTTAAGCAGCTCAGTATACTGTAGAGCACGGATTGTTTCCTCTGGGGACCCCACCATTGACTGTGAGCTACCAGGCATTGTGAGAGTGGATCATACTGCTTATCAACAGACCAGGAAAGATTAAAACTCAAAATTTGACATATAGTTTCTACTGAATGTGTTTTGTCACCATATAAAAAAAAGTATCACCATAAAAAAAATCATGTTATACTTTTGTGACCTTTAGGGACAATCTATTCTTAGACCCCTGCGCTTTTCACGTGTACTTCATATGAGGAGCAGCTGACAGAGTCCCCAGATTTCCTTGGCCCTTCCCAGAATTGTGGACCTGACCACTGCTAAGACATCAGGGAAGCATAGCAATCCACTCTACATGAGGGTGTGTGAAGGGAAGGGGCTCTCATGGCCTCTTATTGAAGGTGTTTAACTACCTCTATGCAGTGAGCAGATTTTGCTGTATGTTTTGTATAAGCAAAAATCTTCTGATTTTCCCCCTTGTGTCTTTTAAATTTTTCTTTATCCCCTGTTTACACATCATAATGGATTATACAGAGAATGATAAGCCTAACTGCTCCTTTACATGAATTAAAATTTTATTTTTAAGGATTATACTCCATTTCAAAGGGACCTCAGAATTCTCATTAGAATTAGCATTGTTATGACAAAGCCATGTGAACCCTAGTTATCACTTATTGTTTAAAATTAGATGATACAGTCTTATGACAAAATTTCCAAGTGGGAAAAAAACCATCATGTATGCCTGGATTACTACATACCTTCCTTTCACAGTTGTTTTATTTAGCCAATAGAGCACACTTCAAAGATAGCTGACAGATCCATTTGTAAAACTGGAACAATATGCTGTTTAGGATGGTTCTAAAACAAAATTAAACTTATTCTCAATTTCTTTATATCCATTTTTATGAGATATAAGCAAATCTAATCTTACTAGAATATTTGCATGAATTCTATTTTAAGTTGGTTCATGTCTATTTTGTGGAAAGGAAGAGGGTTTTCTGTTAAAGATGGACCATGATTTTGAGGAGTCCCTAATGTAGGACTCATTATATCAGTTGCTGAGCATTGTCTGAATTATTTTTTAAATTCAAATATACCAGTTCTCTTGAATTTGTTAATAAGTTAATGATGAGTTGGTTGATTATAGAAGTACACACATGATTTTAATTTACATATTTGTCCTTTATTGTGCCCCTCATTGAGAATCAGGCACTACACTGCACACAAGAAACAAGCTTTGGACTGCAACTTTGTCTTTGGGAGACAGACGGGTATCTTTAATTGCACACCCATATAATAGGCTCCACTACATACCTTTGAAAAATTATGTTCAAGGGATAAAGATGGCAATAAAATACTTCTTGGAAAGGTAGGCTGATATTAATAGAATATGAACCCAATTTTTTTATTTTTTTTGCAGTACTGGGAATTGAATTCAGGGACATTTTACCTCCGAGCTATACCCCCAGCCCTATTTTTTATTCTTTATTTTGAAACAGGGTCTCACTAAGTTGCGAGTACCTCACTAAGTAGCTGAGGCTGGCCATGAACCCGGATCAGATCCTCCGGTCTCAGCCTCCCAATGCTGGGATTACAAGTATGTGCCACCACACCCCACTGAACCCAATTTTTTTTGTATAATTATTTTTTTCAGTTCTGCAAAGCATTTGGAGGACATATGGTGACAATACTTTGAAAGCAATGGTGCCATGCAAATAAAATTATGACAGTAATCTCTTTTGGGGGATGATGTGCATATGTGGAAAACAGTGTAGTAAAATCTACCAACATAATGCTGTAAAGAGAAAAATAGCCAAACTCAAAGTGTGGGCAGTTTAGTCAGGAATTAGTCAGAAAACCCAGCCCTGAATTGGAAGGATGCTACTTAAAGAAGATGAAGAAATTGTGCTCTAGGAACACTGGTCCTTAAACAATCTGGACATGAGTTCTTCAGATCCTGGAGGACATCAATGAGCACAAAAGGGTTTGAAAAGAGTAGAGGGCAATGGTTTTCTAGTGTGTTTGATCTGGTTCTTAAGGTACAGCTATCTCATATTCTCAAATCTGATAAAGACAGACTAATTATAATGAAAGTCATAGGCCAATTTTACTTGTAAATTTGGAGAAATTGTTGATTAATATTTGCAAACAAAATTCAAGCATATGAAAATTCTACCATAAATCTTATTTCAGATATACTGGGAAATTTTACCATTAAGATTCTGTCATTAAAATACCTATGTTAACAAATTATTGGAAAATGAAAACATTTTATCAAAATAGACTTTGCTAAAATTTTAGGGTCGTTTCTGATTTAGATGAATAAACTAAGTTAAATAGAAAAAGAAAGAAATTTTCTTAAACACAAACGTAATGCAATTTTAACCCAACCTCAACTAATAATATATTAAATCAAATAATATAATAGGCTTTTAATCATATTGAGAATGCAACACTCACTAATAGCACTCTTAATTAGCAGTGTTTTGGCAGTTCTCACTAAAATGACAAGAAAGAGAAATGAGTGGAATAAATATTGAAATAAAAGAGATAAATCCTAATTATTTGAAGATAATTGAACTGTATACTGAGAAAACACAAAAAACTCAACTAAAAATATATTAGCTCAAATGAAAATTTCAGAATGGTAGGAGCATACAAGATTTTACATATATTATGGAGACTTTAATTAGAGAGAAAAACATTGTAATAGGAAGAATGTTCTAAGAAATTTACAAGCATCTCAGAATCAATCAGAAAAAAGTTTCTGTTATAGAGTAAAGGAAGATCCAGCAGATAGAAGCAGAATATTTGGAGGGTTTTATGATTTTGACCTGGAATGGTACCACAAAAAAGCTCATATGTTGGCAATGCAGCAATGTTCAGTGGTGAAATGACTGAAACATTGGGCCCCAGGCTCAACAGCAAAGTACCCATTGGTGGATTAATGATGTGAATGGATTTTCTGAGTGGTAACTGTAGTAGTCAGGTAGGGTTTGATTGGAGGAAGTGAGTCACTGAGGGTCTCAGGCTGGTCATGCAATTTCCAGGAGAATTTGATAAAGAGGAAACGTTTCACCTTTTTTTTTGTGTGTGTATGTGCTTTCTCAGAATTGGGGAGCAAAAATAGTTTGGAGGCCGGTAGAAAGAGACACCTAACTAAAGTTTGGGCAAGATGAATCAGAGAGTAAGACATGGGAAATTGTGAACCCTTGGCTATCCACTGAATATAAAATTTTAAAATCTTATTTTCTAACTACAACAAAATATAGATTACTCTGCAAATAACTTTAATAAAAGTCTGAGACATATATGATGAATAGTATAAAATTAATAATTAAGACATAAAATTCAAAATACATACCATATGACTGCAGAATCAAACCTAATGTCATAAAAGTGCATGTTCTTATCAAGATTTATATTAAGGCAACCAGAATTCCACACTTTTTTGCAGATGATATAGTCATCTTAAGTGTTTTGTGGAAAAATAAATGTGTATACATATTTTTAAAAGTAAAAAAGTTACTGATGGGAACTTGCCCTACCAAATATTAAGAGTCTCGGGTAGCCAAAACAATATATTGGACCTAGCTAATATCATATTTAATTGTGAAAGTCTATGATCAGAAACAAGGCAAGGATGTTCACTTCTGCCCCTTCAATTAAGTATTTCCCTGGAGTGTCTAGCCAGGGCAATTAAAAAAAAGAAAAGTATTTAGCCTGGAAAGGAAGAAGTGAAGCTATCTCTTTTTGCAGGCTATATGATCATGATCATGTGTAGAGAAAATCTTAAGGAATTCTCATATACACATGTACAAATACACATTGTTGGAGCTAATAAGTAGATTCAGTATGGTTTCAGAATATCAGATCACTGTACAAAAATCAATTGCCTTTCTATACATTAGCAAAAGACAACTCAAAAAATAAATTTATAATAATTATATTTACATTGACATTGAAAGGAATGAAATACTTAAGAATAAATTTAAGAAAAATGTAAGCTATATACAGCTAAACTGCAATGTATCATTACTAGAAATTGAAGGAAACCTAAGTAAATGCAAATATAACCTATTTTCATGGAAACTGGAAGACAACTTTATGAAGGTGGCAATTCAGTACTCTGCAAATTGATTTACAGACTCAGTAAAATCCTATCAAAATCATAACTGGATTTTTTTGTAGGAAAATCTCAAACTGATTCTAACATTCATAGAGAAATACAGGAGACCCAGAATAGCCAAAGAATTTTAGAAGAACAAGGCTGGAGAGCTCACACTTCCTAATTTCAAAACAGTACAAAACTACAGTAATCAAGATTGTAGTGCTGGCTTAAGGATAGATATAGAAAAGAAAAGCAAGTCCAGAAATGAACCCATGTATTTATGAGGAACACATTTCCAGCAGAGATTCCAAAACCATTTGTTGGAGAAAAGATAACAAATGGTGCTGGGGCAACTATATATATATACACATGTAGAGAGCAATTTTATTCCTTGTATATAGCCAAGAGAATTAAAAACATGTTCCTACAGAAACTAGTACATGAATTCCTTAGCAAAGTTTTCATTATAGACAAAAACTTGAAAGAATGTAAGTATCTCTCAGGTGGTAAATAGATAAACAAAATGTGGTATATCATGTATATCAGAACATGTTTATTTCATCATAAAGAGCAATGAAGCTATACAGACCCATGTCTCCCCAAGATATGGGTAGACCTTGAAAATATTTTGGTAAATTAAATATCCAGACACAAAAGGGTACATACTATGCAATTCCATCTATATGAAATTTCCTTAATTAGCAGACCCATGAAGTAGGTTACTGAAGAGAATGAAGTAGGTTACTGGTTGACAGGGGCCAGGGGAAAGGAGAATGAAGAGCAGCTACTAGTGAGTTTGGAGTTTCTTTTTGGTGTGAGAGGTACAGTTTGAAATTAGATAGTTGATGATAATTCGCAAAATTTTGTGAATCTACTAAAAGTCACTGAACTGTTTATAGAAGGATCAGTTGTATGGTCTGTGCAATATATCCAAATTGTTCAAAAGAGAAAATAATGCTGAGGAATTTTTTTTTAAAGTATGATACTAAGAAAACAATAAATAAATATATCACTCCAGAAAGAGCTACAAATATACATGGGAACTTATTTGCTAAAGATTCCATTACACATGAATAGAGAAAGTAAACTCATCAATAACATGTTTAGAAAGTCAGATTTTCACTTGGAAACAAACAAAATTAAAATCCTTCTTTTCTCTTATAAATAAATCTCAATGGGATTATAATACAAATATCTAATACTTTACAATTTTGTGTATAAAATTTTATGTATAAAATTGTGAAGTATTAGATAAATATAATAAATATTTATTTGTCTAATATAATCTATAGATTATAGTGTAAAACTTAGAAAAATATTTGTGTAGCCAGACCCTCTTACTTGAAAAATCTAAAGCTATAGCAGAAACAAGTATTGATCTATTAGCACAACATTTAAAAATTGTATCAGAATATTGTAGTAACACATGCATATCTATGTTTATAGCAGTGTGACTCACAATAGCCAAATTATGAAGCCAACCTAGGTGTCCATCAACAGATGAATGGATTACAAAATTATGGGATATACACACAATGGAATTCTGATACTCAGCAATAAAAAAGAACAAAATAAGGTCATTTGCAGGAAGATTGATGAACCTGGAGAACATTATATTGTGATTCGTTGTTGGGAGTTGTCTTAGCTCATGCGATGAGGTCACCATTTCCTACCAGCTTAGCATGTATGTAGCACATGCTGAGTGGAGATTATCTGCAAGTAGACAAATTTACTTGGACTGGATGGGACCGAAAGATGATCTTTAATGACCTCCTATTCTCCCTGAAGTGTTTACCTCGCTCCTCCCTAAACCTAGCCTGTGATTGTCACTCCCTAAACCTGGCCTGTAACCCTAAACTTAACTTGTGACCTCCTTGCTGTTTGCTTTGTTTAAACTCTTAATAAAAGAAAGGTGCTTACTGCAGGAGGTCAAGGGAATTGTCAGCTCACTCCTCCCCAACTGCCCTACATATGACTACAATTATTAAATATAATTTTCTCCAAATTATCGTATCTGACTCTAAGCCATTTTCATGAGAGAAGACATTTTTTCGGTATTTGCCTGAAACAGTTCATTCTGTGGCAAGACTATGGAACAAACTTGAAATTTTTAGGCTTACATTAATCACTCTTTAGGATGTCCACATTTTTTTAAACTAGAGACTGTCGAAAAGAAGAATCTTGAGGGTAATTGTTTTGTACAGTGAATGAGAACATCGCCAGGATGCTCAGCCCATGAGGGACGCTGGAGAGAATGGATCAAGGGACAGTCCTGAACACAGAGCACCCAAAAGATAGCTAAAGTGTCACCTAAAATCCAATTCATGAGAGATTACTGTTTTCAAATCATAAGGTCAGGGTGCAGGGAAACCGTCTCATTCTGTTTATGATTTCCCCTAATCAGCACACCCTGGATTTCATTTCTAGAGTGTAAAAAAAGATAAACGTTATCCAACTAATTTACTTTCACCCATTCTAAACACAAAATAAAACTGAGGTTTTAGGAACCATTTTGAGTTTTAGGAATAGTTTTGAGTTTGAAAACTTCCATTTCCTCTATCTATGCAGTATAAATGCAGAGAACAGCTCAATGCACCTTCGAGAGAAAGAAAACCATGAATATCAAATAGCACTGTGCAGAAGGCATTCGGAGGCACCTCTCTGATGGAATGCAAACCGCTCAGCCTCAATGGCCTCACTATTCTTCTAAAGCAATAAGATGTCAGGAACACAATTAAAATTTAAAGACTAAAATGATCCATTCCTCTCTTGAGTAGCATACATACAAATATTATACAATTTCTCTTCCTCTCTCCACCTGATGTCTTCTACAGATTTCTCTAGATAAGAAGTCTTAATCTAACAAAGGAAAAATGACAGGTTTCCAGCTATCACTTATATCTAACTGACCTCTGAAGATCACTTTGCACTATAATTTATAAGAGAATGACTAGGACTTCTGCTAGCTTTGACTGGTTAGCTTATTACCTATCAGCCTGTCAAAAGCTCCGTAGACTATGTCACCAAGAGAAATCGTGAGCAATGAATAAAATATAAATGAAAACAAAATGGTTTCTCGAAGGAGTCAGAAGACAACTAGGGAAGCCAGTCCTAGAGGGATCAAGTGCAGAAAATGCACTAAAGTGATACTCTAGTTCCTTTAAGTCATTTATTGATTCCTAAGCAGCACCAACCACAGTGGCTGAGCAGAACATGGTTCAACTTTTGGCAATCTAGGCAGTTTTAGAAAATAAAAATGAGAATTCAGAGTTATAAAAGCAAACAGGACTTGAGGGGCAAAGATCATGAACAGCATTGAACCAGAGAGGCGAGAGTCCAACACTTAATAGTGCTTTTCCTCTTGAAGACTTCACCAATTCCTATACTGCAGGGATGGGAGGACAGAAATGAAGTAGATATAGCCCTTTCAGTAGCCTCATTGGGCAAAAGACCCAAAAGCTGGCCAAGAAGGAGATCCCTACTAATCACTCTAGACATTCATCCCTGTCACAATAAACCCTGAAAATAAGTAAAAATCAGAATGGATAAAACTTGACAAAGAATGGAATTGGTCTGGAATCACTTTAGTCTCTGGATCAATCCATGTCCTCCCCAAGCTGCTTAAAAAAACAAAAAACAAAAAACAAATTACATCCTTTCTTTAAGCTGAGCACCGTGGCTCATGCCTGTAATCCCAGTACTTGGGAGGCTGAGAGAGGAGGATTGCAGGTTCAAAACTAGCTTTGGTAACTCATTGAGATCCTCAGCAACCTAGAGAGACCTTGTTTGAAAAGTATTGTTTCCTTGAAGGTCTTAAAGTGTAGCTTGGAGGTAAAATTCCCCTGGGTTCAATCCCCAGTAACACACACACACACACACACACACACACACACACACACACACACGAGAGAGAGAGAGAGAGAGAGAGAGAGAGAGAGAGAGAGAGAGAGAGAGAGAGAGAGAGAGAGAGAAAAAAGAAGAGG
>PVLC010027889.1:0-21478 GCA_004027655.1 Graphiurus murinus
GGTACTGGGGATTGAACTCAGGGGCATTCTACCTCCGAGCTACACCCCCAGCCCTATTTTTTATTCTTTTATTTTGAAACCGAGTCTCACTAAGTTGCGGAGTGCCTCACTAGGTAGCTGAGGCTGGCCGCGAACCCGGATCCTCCGGTCTCAGCCTCCCGAATGCTGGGATTACAAGCGTGCGCCACCACGCCCGGCTCCTCAGGACTCTTCATGGAATTATTGTATTTTCCCCTGACATTGGGACCTCCCAGGATATTCATCTTAAGTGCTTTTTTTGAAAGCACCATCCTATTGAATAGCAGGTTGTTTGTGTCCATCTCAACAAAAAGGCCCAAATTCCCTGAGGACAGGAATCACCCAGGCTACCACTGATCAGAGGGACATCATACACTGGGGCATTCATCCTTCTGCCCTCTAGAGGAATTCTGCTCAACCTGACATGGCATGTGTACAGAGCACTCTAGAAGCAAGGGCATGGGTCCTGTGGCTTTCTATTCCTTTTTTCTCTTTCCACACTGCAGGCTAGAATTTGGCACTCTTGCTGCCAGGATAGCCAATAGTCTCAGAACCCAGACTTCTGACAGTTGTACTCTCAACCACTGTGACTTAGAATCTGAAGTGTTTCTAAAGTCCCTTGTTATGTCTCAGGAGATGGCAGTACTTCCTTGGTGTGGAGTGCCCTATGAGGAGGACAGAGAGAGTCTATTCTGTGTGTGTGTGTGTGTGTGTGTGTGTGTGTGTGTGTGTGTGTGTGTGTGTTTGCTAGGGTGTCATGGTAAAAGGTGGAATAAAAGTGCCATGAGAGTGTAAGGAGGGGCATTTCAATGAATTAACCTTTCTGAAAGCAATGTGGCATCAAGTGTCACACGACTTTCATAGATTTGTGACCATTGACCCAAGGATTCCACGTATAGAATATTTGTGATCTTTGGTCCAAAGACCAAGTGGATAGGACTACAAAGACCAACACACTTAAAGATTTATGGAAAAAGGGTTTTACTGTCAATTCATACCTAATGGTTATCAATGGGAACATTATTCATGGTATTAATAATCTGTCATCTTTTATAATACATATCCCTTCAATTGTAATGAGACAAAATGTGAGGGGTATCAGGTGGACAGGCTTAGTAGACAGTGTTATTATATAATCCATCATTAATTTTTACTTTTTGTATTTTTTGATGCTGAGGAGTGAACCCAGGAGCATTCTGCCTCCCAGATATAACCTATTCCTTTTAATTTTGCATTTGGAAACACACACTCCCTAAGTTGTTGAGGCTAGCCTTGAACCAGAAAAACCTCTTGTGTCATCCTTCAAAAGTCTGGGATTATAGACATGCACTACCACTCCTCAGAATAAAATAAGTTTTTCAAAGGGGAAATCTGCCTCTTCTGCCCTTCCCAGTAGAGTACATACAGAGAAAATCTTTTATTTGAATGGGTTAGTTCCATAGTTCCAAATAGAAAAAGAAATGTATGTTATTAAGTAATAGATTGTCTTCCAATATCATCTATCATTTTTTTTTCCTTTGACGACTCACAGGCTGAGCAAGGCCCAGCGATCCCTGATAAACTTGGCCTGCAGTAGCAGCAGCTAGAAACACATAGAGCATGGCAACATAGAGGACAGCATTTCTGAACCCAAATCTGACCTGACCCCTATATCCCTATATCCCTATATCCCTGTAGTCTATTTCCCTGATGAAAGGGACTTTGCCTATGACGCCATGATGTTCTGTGAAGGCCAGCCTTCTGTGAACTCAATTCCCGTCCCTACTCCTGTTCAAATTACTTGCCAGAGTGAAAGTAGGAAGCATAACAGAAGAAGAGATAAGATTCAGGATGACCCAGAACAGATCTGCAAATCCAAACTGGACTGCGATGTGGAAGTGGGCTCCAGCCCTGAATACCTACTAGCACCTTACATTGACAAGGTTACGATGGATGTGTTGGAAAAGCTGATAACTGAACAAACTCACCACAGAATGTACAGACTAATGCAATAGCTAAAGAAATTTCTAGGAAACTGGAAACATAACAATGATGATGACTCTGTGTCTCCTGAGCCAACACATGAGGAGTATTTCTGGCTGTTCAGCAGATCCTCTCTACCAGTGGTGCAGGAAAGCCATCAAGATCAGTATGCTGGTCAAAACTTGCCCACATGAAAACTGTCAGAAAACAAAGAGGTCCATAAGGTCCCAAAGAAGCTCCCAAGACTTAATCAACCTAAGTGCTCTGAGGTAGAGGAGCAGGTGATGGAGGAGGTTGACCAGCAGAGAACCAAACTGGCTCTCTGAAGACTGGACAGTCAAGTCCCAGAGCTCCAGGAATTTCTAGAAAAGGAGAAAGATATCAATGATAATGACTCTGTGTCCCCTAACCCTACCAGGAGAAAGACTTCCGTCAAGTGGGTCCCCTCCACCTGTGACTTAACAAGGTCATCAAGATCATGATGTTGATCAAGACTTGCCCAAGTGCAAACCACCAGAAAATGAAGAGGTCCACAAGGTCCCAAAGAAGTCACCAAGGCTTAGTAAACCTAAGAGCACCAAGATGATGAGCCAGGTGCAAGGCAGCCAAAAAGCAAGTATGGCAGAGATGTCCCTGATATGCAGAAAGCAGGCAGAGGAGAAGGACACTCTTTCTAATGCCTAAACTACTTTCTGTCTAAACTTCTATTTGACCTGAAAGTGGTTCAGGAAGCAAATTCACTCTGATCTACAGAGGAAGAATTGCCCTGAGAAGGTCACTAAGAGCCCCTGTGATAAAGCACTAGAGAAGAGGCACTAGAGAACTCAACCTTAAAAATGTTTTGAAGACATGTTTCCTATATTCCCCAGAACACTTAAAGTTTCTCTAGACAGCCCTCATTCTGCAGTCCCCATATTTTTTCATTATCTTTTGTAATAAACAAATGTTCTTGTTAAAAAATGCACTAATAAAAGTATGGAGAAAGAACCAAATGTATAACACAATTAAATAACTTTTTCTAAACCATGCAACCACCATGTGGTAAAATCAAGATTCAAGTGCAAAGTTTTGTACATCACATTCCTGCTTTTTCCAGGCTAGCATAGAGTAAGTGCTCAATAGATGTTAATTGTATACAAAATAACTTTGAAATTGAATCAAAATATATCCAGAGTATATTTTTTATTCTTTGAGTAATCTTTGGTTATAAGAGTCTGAGATATTTTAATCAACTGATTAAAATTTTCTATTCAGGGCTGGGATGTACCTCAGTGGCAAAGAACCTTAGAAGTGCAATACCTTGAATTCAATCCCCAGTACTAAAAAGAAAAGACACCATAAAAAAGTGTTATTGATACTTACTAAGTACTATTTAAACATCTAGATTCCCTGGGAATTCTGATTCATTGGTAGCCTAGATAATTATCTTTCAGAATAGTTTCATAAAAACTCTTTTTAGCCAACCACTGCCTAGAAAAACATGAAGCCTTGGTTTAAATAGGGTTGGGCATTAATGTAAGACTTCCTAAACAATTTCATCTGGAAGGTGACAAAAACTAATGGTCTTCCCCTCACAGTGTTTCTGGGGGGTTGAATATTAACTGGATTTTACTTTGTGATTTTATAACTTAATTATTTATGAAATACCTAGATTTATTTTAATAATAGTTTAGGTATTAACTGTTAGATGTCTTTATTTTTCCTTTTTTGAAAAAATTTAAACTGTATTTAGGTTATTATCTATCATTGGAAATTCACCAGGCTTTCAAGTAAAAAGATAGTGCTATATAATTCTGCATTTACTTCACCTCCCAGTTTCAGCTACTTGAACCAATGTTGCACTGTCAGTGAATGGCAATAAAATATATCCACCTGAAGAGCACACATATTAAGTAATATATTAGTTCATTCCACATCTTCATAATAAAAAGTAAAGTATTTTAGAAAATCTTTAAAACATCCATTTGTCAGGTGGTGCATGCCTGTAATCCCAGCTTGGGAGGCTGAGACAGGAGGATTGCGTGTTTGAGATCAGTCTCAGCAACTTAATGAGACTCTTATCAACCTAGTGAGATCCTGTTTCAAAATTTTAAAAAAGGCTGGAGGTGTAGTGTAGCTCAGAGGTAGAATGCCCCTGGGTTCAATCCTTAGTCCCACAAAAAATGAAAGTTTGTGTGTGTGTGTGTGTGTGTGTGTGTGTTTGGTTTTTTGTTTGTTTTTTACCATTTCAGGCATCTTAAATGTTTGATGACAATCCTTTCCAGGGTTCATCTACCCAGCATCAAGCAAAAGGAGTTTTCTGGACTATAAATAAACTCAAAATATTATTCACTAATTACCATCATAGAGCTAACCATAAAGGTGGTTCTATGTCATGCTTAAATTTTCATCTAAAATAAAACTAACATATACAACACATAGTCTATATTTTGTTTGATTATTGAAATTTTCAGTATTCATTTTTTTAAAATTACTTGTCAGACCTGGAGATTGCAATCTGTCTCATTCCCTCCCAAATCAAAATCATTTGTTTAATGCCCTTTCAGGGATCATTTGAAAAACTGATTTTTGCTCTTTTGACATAATGACTCATATCAAAGACATTTTTTTATTTTAAAGGTAGCCCTTAGATACACTATTGCAGAAGAATGAATCTAATAGTAGGAAACACGTGCATTGTCAGGGAAGATGTTTTGCAGTAGGTTGACCTTTTAGCATCTTTCAAGTCTTCCATCCTGTCTACATCTAAGGTTGACGTATTTGTGATAGATGTACATTACATTATCTTTCCTAGGGAATTTTCATTGTGTTTAACCAAAGAAAGATAAAATGTGATTTCCTGTGAATATAGAGCCAGGTATAAATTGTCTTGATTAAGCACTACCAAATAGCATTGTGTTATATATGAAATTTAAAATTTTTCTGTTAGCTATATTTAAAAAGTAAAACAAAAGAGAGAAAATTAATTTTGATAATACATTTTATTTATCCCAATAAATCCAAATTTTTACCATTTCAGCATAAAATGTTTTAAAATTATAGTTGAAATATTTTAATTATTTTCGTCCTATCTGTGAAATCTGGTGTGTCTTTTACACATGGTGCATATTACTTTTTGGACTAGCCGCATTCCCAGTGCTCAATAACCACATGTAGATAGTGGCTACCATCTTGGACAATTCAGGTCTAGATATAGTGGTAATTAAGAGAAGGAACCTGGGCTTCAGGTTAAGAGAGTCACCATGATGTAATGAGAAAAATATAAGGTTTGGGTACCTGTATTGAAGTATAACTTTCCTAATCAACTAAGAGCTTTTAGAAATTTGCCTTAAATTTTTGTTTGCATGTTTGTCAAATGCAGATGTTATTTCATCTGATTATAGTTAAGATTAAATGAGATGATGTAGCCAGGCGTGGTAGTGCATGCTAGTAATCCCAGCATTTGGGAGGCTGAGACTGTAGCATCTGGGTTCTCCACCAGCCTCAGCTATCTAGTGAGGCACTCCACAACTTAGTGAGACCCTGTTTCAAAATAAAGAATAAAAAAATAGGGCTGGGGCATAGCTTGGAGGTATAATGCCCCTGAGTTCAATCCCCAGTACTGCAATAAATAAATAATAAATAAGTAAATAAATGAGATAATGTACATAAATCTTTGGGCACACAGTATATAGCTATTAAATCTTATACAAACTTTTAAAGGAGGATGCTTTCCTATAAATAAATATAGAATCATATATTTGTTGTGGATTGACTACTTTTGCACAACACTGCACAAAAAAGACAATACTATTTGGAAAGGAGAGGAAGATTGACAAGGAAAAAATAAAGTCTGTTATAGCATGTCAGAAGAAAAACCAAAACAGAACAAGATTATGGTAATCAGGTATGGAGAGAATATGGCATGATTTTAAATAAAATGGACAGGATAACTAAAGAGACATTTGAGCAACACTTGAAGGAGATGAGGGACTTGACTATGTAGATTCCTGAAGGGAAAGCATGCCAGGCAAGACCTTGAGCTGGAGCAAATACTCTGAACTAGGGTTATGCTTGGCATGTTTGAGGAACAGCAGGGAAATCAGTATTTCTGGAATATAGAGAGTAAAGGAGAAAGTAGTAAGAGGTAATGTCAGAAAAGTTCTCATCACATGTGTCTTTGTAAGTGTATATAACAATGTGGGTTTTTATTCCCCATGAGATAGGAGCTACTACAAGTTGTACATGCTATAATTTCTGCTTTAAAAGTATCTTTCTATCATTTGAGTGAGAAGAGCCTATGGGTGGTGAAGGCAGGGGAACAGATGGGTCTGGGAATAAGGCAAGAAGCATAGAGACTAACTAGGAGCTAATGCAGTAATTGAGGAGAGATGAGGGTGGTTGAACCAGAATAGTATCTGTGGAGATGTTGAGAAATGTTGAATTGTTTTATCCATTTCAAAATTAGAAACAACAGCATTTACTAATCAATTAGTTCTAGAGTCTGAGAGAGAAACACTGAGTGTGAAATAAATGTTTTCAGAATAAAATATCATCAACTAAAATGTAAAGACCAAAGGAGGTGCAGTTTGGGAGGAAAGAGCAATAATTTAATTTTGGATATATTCAGTTTGAGATGAATCTCTCTTCCTATATGACTACAAGAACAGTAGCCCTAAATGAGAATTTGGGAGATAATGTCTCTAAAGAAACCAGTAATCCACTAGGAAGAAAACACCTGGAATCCAAGAGTGGGAAATCTTCCATCAAATGTTTCATCAGATCACTCTATTAAGAAACTCATCACCAGGCAAGTGCTTACCAGTTATGAAGCTCATTTTCCCCTTATTTTAACAATCTTGAAATTGGCATGCATCTTACAATAATGAGCTTTGCACAATCACTGTTTAGCCATAGGACAATCATGAGGTGGATGTCACTGCAAATGCATTCTTGGTAACAGGACTCAACATGCACAGCCCTTCATTGATTGGAATGACTAAAAATCATGACCCAACTATATGTGCAAGACCTCAATCCTCAGATTCTATTGATGTTGGAAGTCCATAGATAGTATCTAATACCAAACAGCAGTTGCTCCCATCAGAAGATGCAGCAATGATTCCATTAACTGGAAGACTATATTACCTAGCCACTTCAGTCACTTCCTGCTTTGAATAACCATATGTTAGGCTAAGTGATTGATCCTGACCTCCAGGGGAAAATTGGATTACTTCTCTACAATGGAGGTAACAACTAGTATGTCTAGAATATAGAAGATCTCCATGACAACTCCTAATATTGTTTTGCCTTGTAATTAAGGTAATTAGAAAACTCCAACAACACAATCCAGACAAGACTAAGAATGGCTCAGGTCCCTACACCATGTAAAGAACCATGAACAACTGAAGTGCTTGCTGAAGGCAAAGAGAATAAAGAGTGGGTAGCAGAGAAAAGTAACTAGAAATATCAGCTACAACATGTAACCACTAATAGTAGAGGGGATTGTAGTTGTCATTAGTATCTCTTCCTTATCTTTTTATGAACATGTTGGTGTGTATGTATGTGTGTGTATTAAGAAAATATCTTTGTTTTCTTTATCATGTATCATAAAATGTGTTGACTATATCATAGTATTTAAGGATTGTTAATTTACATTTTAGTTTTTAGGTTAAGGACATCAAAGAGAAAATTAATATCACTCAAGTATTTCTGAGGAAGAGGTTGGTCATTTTTACTATACACAGAATAGTTAATCTATTAGACAGAATTATGACTTTGTTATTGCCTTTATTTTGAGATTAAGTATGTTTTCCAGAAATACATATAGGTACCAAGCAAGGGGTGGACTTGCGATGGTTAATTTTATGTGTCAACTTGACTGGGCCACAGCAACTCTAAATTTTTCTGGATGTGTTTGGGGTATTTCCAGAAAAGATTACCATTTGAATTGGTGGACTGTGTGCATGTCTGCATAATAAACATAGGGCTTGAATAAGGGGGAAAAAAGGTAGAGCAAGTTTGAATTCTCTCTCTTTCTCTGCCTCACTGCTTGGGCTGGGACGTCAGTCTTCTCTGGCCTTTGGACTGGGACTTACTTAAACCATTAGTGTTCTTAGTTCTGAGGCCTTTGGTCTTAGACTGAAATCTACCCCCATTGGCTTTCCTGGGTCTTCAGCTTGCAGGTAGCAGATTAGAGAACTTCAGAGCTTTCATAATAACACAAGCCAATTCCTTACCATAAATATCATTTTTATATGCATATATATTAGGCTCCTCTGGAGAACTCTGATTAATATAGCAGTAAAAACTCAAAGCATTTTCCTTTGTAAACTTTGTAAATTGTATGTGTTTCATAGCTTTGCTATATGTAAAAAAAACCAAATTATTAAGAATAGAACATTATAAACTGCTGCAGCATGTTTTCAAAGACCTATCTTACATAAACCCATCTTCCCTACTGCTTCCAGAGGAATTTTTCTAAAACTTGCTTAGCCTTTGAGTATTTCCAAAGGTCTGTTTAAAAAATTTGGTCACAAAGTTTTTAAATCTTTTAAGCAATGAAAAAAAAAAAAAAAAAAACCTGCAATGTTCAGAGCATCAGCCTCGCATGGGGGCTGGAGCCTTGAAAGAAAAGAGAAACCCCAGGAATCCAGTAGACCCAGTGGGAAGCAAAAAAATTTGCAGCTGGATTCTCTTGGGTAAGCAGGTCGGACAGAGATTGCTGTATCAGACAATTCCTGATATGAAGAAAGATGCTCTTGGGTCTAGCAGCTGATGGTCTCTTGTCAACTTTGCAGACCACTGACAGCTATTGATGGTTGTAGGTGCTGCGCCAATGGAATCTTCTGTTCTCTCAGAGTTGAGATCAGTCTGCAAGTGACCAGAACTCAAGAGTTCATTGCTCACAGCCCAGACAAAGCTGAGTTCTGGGCAAGAATTCACACTTTCCTTTTTAATAGACAAAATAAGATGAGGTGGAGGGAGATAGCTTCCTAGTCTTAGTGTTTTATAAAGCTGTTCAAAAATGGGGACTCAAGTAATACAATCTTTCCTAAGGGGAAAATTGGCCCTGGGATGGGGAAGGAGGATCACGTAAGGATGCCTAGTTGACTTGATGCTAAATCAAGAGAAGTAAGTACATTTTGTAGTCAAAATAGTGGCAAGGAAGTAACCTTACCCTGACAAAGATAAGATGCTCAAGCTGCTAGAGTCATAAATAGAAATGTATGTAAATGTCCATAAAGAGGCAAATTAAAAATAAAAGAAATGTGTGTCTGTTTCATCAAATATCCAGAAAGCTAATATAACCTGAAAGACAAACCTTAAAAAGATGTAATAAATTTCATGTCCCTCAAGAGAGAAAGCACAGAAACTTCTGTTTCCTGCTACATAGATATCTTTTCCATAAGAATAACAACACAACTATAAACCTTTAGAGTACTACATGTATACATGAAAGTATGAATGGATTATGAAAGAAATGGGTAAATGTGTGACTGTTCAATAAAGCAGAAAGTGAAATGTGTGCATGTATGCCTTTACCAGCTTGTATCTAACAAAGATGTATGATTACAATGCACCAATAAAAAAAAAAAAAAAGAAAGCAGAAAAGGAAGCAAGGAAAATGAGAAAAAGAAAGGACAAAAGTAAACACATGTGGCACTGATACAGACATGAGAGAAAAAAATGAATTCTCTGCAACATGAAGACGCCATCTCATGGTCCCAGGCTGAAAGGTGGCAAACTCAAAGTGCAAAGCCAGAGAATTGTAATAGCGGAAATAGTTTGATATTTTTATTTTTGTTGTTTGCTCTTCTTTTGATGGTAATGAAATGGGTATTATTAGGCTGGTGTTCCTCTGCTTAAGGAAATATCTTAAACATCAAATTTTACAGAACCTGTTAAGCTAGAAGCAGCATAATCCAAGTGATTTAACTTCCAGAAATATCCTTTCCAGTCCTATTCTTAAAAATCCAGCTATTTCACCACATGGGAAATAGCTAAATTGGGGAAAACAGTTGAAAAATAAGTGGCTTTTCTTAGTTTTAAAAATTGGGGGAGAGAGGAGTATAAAGTCCAGTTGGTTTTCCAGCCTGTGACTGTAACCGAACCCAGTGGCTGTGTTCCACAGTGCCCTCTAGTGGTCTCGAGGGACGAGATGCAGAACCCTTGGCTTCAGAGGCCTGCCTAGTTCCTGGGGAGGGGACTGCAGAGAGCTGCTGGCTAGCCTGGAGAGTGGTAAGGCTGCATCCCTCAGCTCACCTTTGTGGATGCACGTCACTGGCCTCAGGTTCTTTTATAAGCCTGAAGCCAGGACTTTCTATTCGGGTTTCCACATATCTGAAAACTGCTCAATCTGCTCTTTTCTGAGATTTCTGTCTGAGAATAAGAGAAAATATCAGATAAATAAATATGTAGTTTTATACAAGCATCATTCCCAGGTTGCATGGAAATGACATGTACCCAAACAACAATGTTACCATATCATGCTCACACTGTCCTGTGTCATTGACAATTGTCATTTGATTACAAGGTTGGAGCTTCACTGATGTGACAATGTCTTTGTTCCCAGGATCCCTGCAGCTGCCCTTTAACTGACTGGCCTGCTTATGCACTGGATTCCTCAGAATTTATCACCTACGCTGCTGCCAGTGTATACTCTAATATAATTTTCTAGTAAATATATCATTGGCATGCAAAAAAATTACTTAAAATATTAGCCTGGAAGGTTTAGATCAGTGCACATAAGTTCTCAAATACCTAAGGAAATTATTTCACCTCTAAAATTCCTATTTGGAATTGTTTTCACTTCACATCATCATCATCATCATCATCATCATCATCATCATCATCATGTGTGTGTGTTACTGGATATTGAACCCAGGAGTATTCTACCTCTGAATTACACTGCCAGCCCTCTTTTAGTTTTTTAATTTGAAACATGTTGGGAGCGGTGAAGCTACTGCGCCCTAAAGATGGCGACTGGAGGAAGTACCTCAGTGCAGTAAACAACTCCTAATAAGACGTTGTGGTAAGACAGCAATGTCAGCTTATGTGCAGGCTAGCTTTCCTGACCAATTGGAGCTCAGATACGAGTCAGGTCCTGATTGGCCAGAAGCAGACATATAAGCCTCTGTTGTTCTGGGTTTGGGGGCCATTACCTGCATGAAGATTCTGTAATCTATACAGTATAAGCAATCCTGAGTAAAGCTTTTCGCAGAAGGAACCTGTTGTCCTGTGTTTTCTCCACTGGACGGACGCAAGCACGCGACAGAAACAGAATCTCACTAAGTTACTGAGGGCCTCATAAGTTGCTGAGGCTGGTCTCAAAACTACAATACTCCTGTCTCAGCCTCCCATGTATTGGAGTTACAGGTGTGTGCCACCACAGTCAATCTTCGCTGTACTATAAACACAAATTTTATTCTGATTTTTCTTAGTTTACCTGAATCAAAAACAGCCCTTATTTGGAAAAAAAAAACTAGTTTGCATATGAACCCCTTCCAAATCTTTTTTATGAAGAGGTTTGTGGCTTAGGTTATTGTTTCCCTTTTAATAGAGAAAAACACACGTAGTGCCTGGAAAGGCTCCCAAACCCACCCTTTATAACCACTGATGGTATCCATTTAGTAAAAGCAGGGTGTTTCTGCTTTGCTTCTCATCAAATACTGATACAGAAAGAATGTTTATTGTCATGAATGATCTAAGGAAGCAATAATTTAACATATTTGGTGTTGAATAAATGAGACAAATTTTTATTATCCTTTCACTTGTATCTGGATAAAGGAAGGAAGCAAAGGAGTTGTATAATAAAATATGATATAAAGTTTTATTTCAGATCTTATAGAACATGTTTGGGGGCAATACATTTTTATATTGTGTGTCAGTATTTTTGTTGAACTACTAGCAACTCTATTAGCAGATGGAAGTTTTCATGCGTTCAATGTGTCAAACCTGTGAATCTCCTCATCAGAGAAATTTTATAGGGAATATTTTATAGGGAATAGTGGGCTTTAAAATATCTTGAGTGGTCTTTGTAAATATCTTCATGGAAGATAAACTCTGGTTCACACAGGAATGTACTTCTGCCATTAACATCCAAATTTCTGGTTTGCAGCCATTCTAAAGACATTTTATGATATCTGCAAAGATCCTCACGTATCTTGTGCAACTCCCAAGATAACTAACTTTGGAAAGGTCCAGAAAGTGGAATAAAATGTGCTTTCCATTATAGCTGCTGAACTGTTAAGCATAAATCACATATAAATATATATATGTGTATATATATTTGATTTATAAAAATATGTCCCTGTACTCAAATTTCATTTAGAATCAAACTATTCATTTAATGAAAATAAAGAAAGGAACTGGGAGTTCTTTATTGTGGCTTTCTCTTTCTAACCAGCCATGTGATCAGGGACAAACTCTTTTGTTTGTAAGCCTCAGGTCTCTCCTCTATAACATGAGTTGAACTAGATGACTTCTAAGATCATTTTCACAGAGACTAATAATGATTAAATATATTATCATGTAAAATTATAATTCATGGCAATAGACTATTTTCCCTTTCTTGAACCACAAATGATTTTATGTTTTAGTAATTCAGAATTTGTACAGGGTGCTCTTTGAAGTGTTTTTTGACTTTGTGTGATGAAAGAAGGGAGGGAGGGAGAGAGGAAGGAAGGAAGAAAGGAAGGAAGGAAGGAAGGAAATTAAAAGGAAGTATTGATGTTATTTTTCTATGAGATTAGAACCAAAGGAGAATTTTTGTCATACATCCACTTGCCAAACTTTCCTCAAAATGTATTCCATTGAACACTGGCTCTATAGAACACTGTTCTTACAAAAAGAATCTTGATACCAAATAATTTGGGGAAACTGTGGGTCAACATAATTAAATCAGTCTCACTACCACATCCAGAATATTAACTTTGCTAATGTGAATTCCACCATTTTCCACTATAGGAAAGTAATGTGCTATAAAAGTGAGGTGGTTTGTTGCCATATAAGTGGGTAACTGTTACCTCACATGGACCCCAGAGGAATAATCAGATGATGTCATTTTTGACCAGAGAAACTAGATGCATAGGCATTAAACTAAACCTAGACTTATTATGAGAGGTAGGACTAACATGATCTACTCCAAAAGAGTTGAATTCCGCAGTTCAATTTAAGAGATTTGCAGTTCAGTTTAAAAGAAGATTCTTCACAATTGGAGATAAGAAAAACTGGAAAGGATTTTTCCTGGTGGCAGTGGGCTGCTCCCTCAGGAGACATTCACACTGAGGTGATCAGGAATGACAGGAACCAGGGGCTCTGAGTGCTTCCTGCAGGAAAGATGGGGTGTGCTTTTTGGTAGGGGACCCTCCTTATCTCTGTGGATACCTAGTGAAGGTCAGGAGCTTTCTCAGTGCGGGAACCTCCCCGTGGATCTGTGCCATGCAGTCGTTTTGCTGGAAGGATATGGAGTGGAACCCACACAGGGGACAGAGCCCACCAGGATGACCTCAGAATTTTATTTTTGCTAAGTTCAACAACTCTTATTTCTATCAGTAGCTTGAGATTTTTATTTTGTTGTTATTGGTGGTGGTTTGTTTTTGTGGTCTTCAGGCAAAACTGCTCTGTCTAATCTGCCTGGAGTGAAGCTCCTTCTTCAGCTGTCAAAGAAATAGTTGAGCTATTAGTACATTCTTCAGTTACTATTTTTACCAGCCCTGGAATATCTTGATTTCTTTGTTCACCAAATGTTTGTCATTGCTGGTGGGGAGACATTAATCATACTGTAGCATAATTAACACTAAATGCTTTTCAGAAAGCAAGGAGAAGGACATTTCTAATTTTTCTTTCTAAATGCATATTAGTAGCCCTTACATTATGCCATTGTGTCACAATACCCAGACAAAAATGTTCAAGGGCAGACACCAGCTGAACACCAACCGTCTCTAGGTGGTGGCCTGGACCAGCTAGGGTTTCTAATGTTCGAGGTGATCATCTGAGACCCCTGCCATCAGCCTTTACCTCTTGACACTCCTCTGTTATTGTCATCTCTAGAGCCCCTCCCTCCTCCTCCCTCTTGTTCTTGGGGAACTTATCAACTGAGTTTTTCCTTCAGTCCCCCGTGCCTGCCGTCATCCCCAATGACTTCAATATCCACATAGACGATTGATCCAGCATCTTGATTCCTCAAATCCTCAAGCTCTTTGCTTCCGATGATCTGCCACTGCCTCTCACCTCAGCAGCACTTCTGGAAGCTTTAAAAATCCTTCCCCCTCATAATCACACTCTTTCCCTTTAGTTTACCCACTGTGTAGTGTCACTTGAGAAATCCTTGGCCTATCAATGCATCTACCCACTTCCTATTCTCACCATTCCCCTGGAACCTTCTGGTCTTTCCAACTCAGCATAGATTCCATGGACCATGGCTATAAACTTAGCCTCTCTACTCTTCCTTCCTTTCGCCTTGCAAAGCTGAAACCCTACTGAAGCCCAGGAGTACCTGCTTCCAGACTGAGCCTAAGCAGCTCCATGATGCTGGAGCAAATGTACAATTAAGCAAACTCATTTCTCTTTAAGCTTAAAGAGAGAATCTCAAAGGAGCACACAACACCCGCTGGGAATCCTATCACATTTCTAATATATTTGCTTATTTTATCTCCCAAATCAGACAATTTCCTGCCTTCTCTCTGACCAATTCTGTTTATCACACCCATCAACATCATTCTGCACCTTCTGCAATTACTGCTTTCACTAGTGACTCAGCTTCATACATTATTATGATGGGCAAAAACAGACTTTTGTTTATCTGGACTTGCTTTAATCTGGATTCACCCCAATGAAGAACATTGGGTGCTATGGTGAATCAAGATAGAAAATACATCTAATAAAGTTATAACTATATTTTTTGTTTACCTAAGTTTAGTTGAGAATATTATACCTTAAATAAAAGCAAGCTACCTGACAAAGTCTTTTAACTTTTCCTTAGAACATCTTTAAAATATTCTTACTACATGATACTGTCATTAGGTGTAAACCTATCTGGTTGAATTTTAATATTGGAATTATTTGAACGGTCAGTGACAACTAGAAAATGAGCTATAGGGCCACAGAGGTCTGTTTTTCAACCTACCTCTTTGATTTTTTTTTTTTAACCAGTAAGTTGAAAGATCCACAAACCCAGCTTATCAGACTGACAGATGGCAGAAAATTGGAGGCAAATATGAAAGTGTTAGTTGAAAAAGATTTAACATGCTAGAACAATGGACTGAAACAAATAAGACAATATTTAATGAAGATAAATATTATTTGCTTAAGTTTTAAAGCAAGCTGTCTACACACACACACACACACACACACACACTGAGTCTTGCATTACCATAAAATTTATACTCATCACAAAGAAAGCAGTAGGACTTCCCTCTCTCACCCCTATCCTAGGCATAGGCCAGACCTCAGTTGAATTTATTTCTGGGTAATTTATTTCAAGAGAGAGATGAAAAGTATGTATTTTTTCAAATGGTGAGAAGAGATGATAGTAACAAATGAACAGCTTGTGCTGAGTGTACTTAGGAGGTTGTGGAGCAGATGTTTTGGAACTAAAACTCCCAGGCTGAGCCGGGCGTGGTGGTACACACTTGTAATCCCAGTACTTGGGAGGCTGAGACGGGAGGATCCGGGTTCTTGGCCAACCTCAGTTACTCAGTGAGGCTCTCTGCAACTTAGTGAGAACTTCTTTCAAAATTAAGAATAAAAAAAATAGGACTAGGGGTATAGCTCAGAGGTAGAATGCCCCTGGGTTCAGTCCCCAGTACCACAAAAAAATAAAATAAAACTCCCAAGCTGGAAGACTTGAGTCTGGGGTCCACCAGAATACCAGTTTTGTCAGTTACTCCCATTGTAAACTCAGTCAGATTGCTTAACCTCACTAGATCTCAGTGGCTTCATTCCATATATTAGCTATTATAAATACTGCTGCAGAAGCCAGATGTGGCCCATGCCTATAACTCTAGTACTTGGGAGATTGAGATAGGAGGATTACAGGTTCAAGACCAACTTCAGCAGCTTAGTGAGAATATTGTTCAAATTAAAAAACAAAAAGGACTGAAGATGTGGCTCAGAAGTAGAATGTCCTGGGTTCAATCCCTCATACCAAAAATTAAAATAGTGCTACAAGAAACATGGGCAGTCAGATATCTCCTCAGTATGCTGACGTCATTTCCTTTGGATATATACCCAGAAGTGGGAAAGCTGGATCAGATGGTAGTTCTATTTTTAGTTTTTTGAGGAACTTTCATAAAATGCTACATAATGGCTATACTAATTTAAATTCCCCATAATAGTATATGTTTCTTTTCCTCCACATCCTCACCAGCATTTATTTGCTATTTATGTTTTTGTTTTGTTTGATGATAACCATTTCAACAAGCAAGATGGTATCTCATTGTAGTTTTGATTGCATTTCCTTATGACTAATGATATTGAGCATTGTTTTATGTATTTGTTGGCAATTTGTATTTCTTCTTTTGATGGTAAGACTTTGTAGTCTTTATATATTCTAGATAATAACCATCTGTCACATGAATAGATGGCAAATATTTCCTCCCATTCTGTAGGTTGGTTCATCACCCTTTTGACTGTTTCCTTTGCTGTACAGAAGCTTTTTAGTTTAATGCAATTCTATCTGCAAAATTTTGCTTTTGTTTCCAGTGCTTTGGGGTCCAATCCAGAAGATCATTGCCTATACCAATATTTTGACATTTTACCACTTGTCGTCTTCTTATCACTTAACAGTTTCAGTTTTATATTTATATCTTTGATTCATCTTGAGTCAGTTTTTGTACAAAGTGAGAGATAGGAGTCAAGTTTCAATATTTTGCTTGTAAATATCCAGTTTTATAATCCATTCATCTGTTGATAGACATCTTTGCTGATTCCATATTTTGGCAATTGTGAATTGTGCAGCTATAAACTTAGATGTGCATGCATTACTCTGGTAGTTTGGTTTCCATTCTTTTGGGTAGATACCCAGAGGTGGTATAGTTGGGTCATATGGTAGATTCGTTCCCTTTCTTCTGAGGATCCCCACACTGTTTCCAAAGTGGTTGCACTAATTTGCAATTCTACCAACAGTGTATCAGAGTTCCTACTTTTCTACATCCTTTCTAATTGGGGTTAGGTGAAATCTCAGGGTACTTTTGATTTGCCTCTCTCTAATTGCTAATGATGTTGAACATTTTTTTCATAGATTTATTTGCCACTTGTATTTCTTCTTTTGTGAAATGTCTATTTAATTCACTTGCTCAATTTTTTATTTGGTTTGGTTATTTGGTTATTTGGTTTTTTGGCAGTGAGTTTCTTGAGTTCTCTGTATATTCTAGATATCAGTCCTGTATCAGAAGAATAGCTGGCAAAAATCTCTCCCATTCTGTTGTCTCTTTGTTGAGGTTCTTGATAGTTTCCTTCACTGCGCAGAAGCCCCTCAGTTTAATACAATCCCAAGTATTAATCTTCATTTTAATTTCTTGTGCCATTGGGGTCTTGTTGAGGAAATGTTTACCTGTGTCTATGTGTTGGAGTGTTGGTCCTATGCCCTCTTCAAGTTAACTGCAAGGTCTCTGGTCTAATTTCCAGATCTTTGATTCATCTTGAATTGACTCGTGCTGGGTGAGAAAGTGGGGTTTATTTCCATTTTTCTGCATATGGTTAACCAGTTTTGCCAATACCATTTGTTGAAGAGGCTATCTTTTTTCCAGTGTGTTTTTGGCCCCTTTGTCAAAAATCAATTGTCTGTAAATGTATGGTTTTATTTATGAGTCTTTTAGTCTCCATTGGTCTATGTATCTGCTTTTGTGCCAATACCATGCTGTTTTTATTACTATGACTCTGTGGTATAGTTTGAAGTCAAATATTGTGATGCCTGGCTCTTGTTGCTGAGAACCATTTTGGCTATTCTAGGTTTTTTGTTGTTTCAAATTAGTTTAAGGACTTATTTTTCTATATATGGGATATGTATACAAGGGAATTTTACTCAGCCATAAAGAAGAACAAAATTATCTCATTTGCAGGGAAATGGATGGAACTGGAGAACATTATGCTAAGTGAGATTAGTCAGTCACAAAAAGTGAAAAGTCAGATGTTCTCCCTAATATGTGGAATCTAGGGAGAAAATGAGACATAGGAGGGACTACAGACAAAAGAGAACAAACCTTAGATGAGTGAAGAAGGGGACTTAACTGAGGGAGGTCAGAGTTGGGAAGAGAGAAACACCTCAATGGGCATGATGTACATGCCCAAACTTATCAAAGTTAATCACTGTGCTGAGCGTGGGAAGGAGGGAATAGGGCGGGACCTGGAGGCGGGCTCATGCTGTGTACTCTATCACCCTGAGCTTCATGAAGATGTATGATTACAATGCACCAATAAAACACTTCAAAAGACAAAGAGGAAAAAAGAAACATACCTACTGATGACATAAAACTCAATCTCTAACAAAAATAATGAATGGAAAAAAATATCCAGTTTTCTCAGCACCATTTGTTGAAGAGGTTGTTCTTTCTCCAATGTATATTTTATCTTTTCAATGTACCAACACTTTGTTTCATTTGATTTTTTGTATTTCTTTTAGTCTCTATTTCATTTATTTCTATTCTGATATTTGTAATTTCTTTTCTTCTACTAATTTTGGGTTTAGTTTGTTCTTCATTTTCTAAGTGATTGAGATGCATCATTAGATTATTTATTTGTAATCTTTCTATTTTTATGTATAAAATTCCCTCTTAGAACTGCTTTTGCTGCTTCCCACAATTTTTAGTATGCTGTATTTTCATTTTCATTTGTTTCAATAATTTTTTTTTTTTTTTTGTGGTACTGGGGATTGAACTCAGGGGTATTCTACCTCTGAGCTATACCCCCAGCCCTATTTTTTACTTTATTTTGAAACAGGGTCTCACTAAGTTGCGGAGTGCCTCACTAGGTAGCTGAGGCTGGCTGCGAACCCGGATCCTCCGGTCTCAGCCTCCCAAATGCTGGGATTACAAGCGTGCGCCACCACGCCTGGCTTGTTTCAATAATTTTTAAAATATATTTTCTGACTTCCTTGATGGCTCACTATTCATTCAAAAGTATGTTGTTCAGTTTCCATGGGTTCATATGATTTCTAAAACTTATTTTGTTGATTGCTTCCAGTTTTATTCTGTTGTGATCAGAAAAGATGTAGGGATCCAAGATGGCGATGGAATGAAACAGCTTTCCATAGATGCTGTGATTGCGAACAAAATTTACTATAAAAGGAGCATCCTAACAGAAGAAAAATACAACAAAAAAAGTGAAATTTGAACCACACCTAAAGAAGATCAAAAAAGCGGACCCAGGAGGGCAAGGGGACTTGCTACAGCCCCGCGCCCAGGGCTACGGCCCCGCGCACTGCGCAGCGGTGGTCAGGCACCGCGCGGATTAGGCTGTGGAAGAAGCAGCGGGGATGAGCCAGACTCTGTGAGCAGCTAGCTACACGGGGACACGGCTAACAGTCCAGGCGTGGCGTTGGCCCCAGATCTCCACGAATTACCCAGGTGTGGATCGCCGCAATAGTGACCAGAACCCCCCGTGGAACAGTCGGCAGAAGCTCCCACAGGCCAGACGGAAGCTCCCGCGGACCAGTGTCTACGTACCACCCCAAAGACAGAGCAGCGAGCAACGGTGCAAAGGAGGAAAGAGCACAGGGGGGAATCCAGCTTCTTGACAGAAGGAAGAGAAAGAATACTGGAAAATCGAACACAAACTCGGAGAGGGGAGCCTGCGCGTGCTGGAAACGGCTGCTGCCATCTTGCCGCCAGCCCCTCCCACAAACCTCCTGCTAGCTACGCAGACCATCATTGCCCGATTGCGCCTCCAAACATCAGAACGGGAACAGGCCGTGTTGCAGGGAGACGTAAGTCGGGCTAGCACATCTCGGGTGCAGGGTGCGGGATTCACAAAAGGAAGGATAGACTCAGCCATCTGCCCTGCTAGAACCTAGTCAGGGCCAGAAGGGCGGAGGAACCCAGTGCACACAGGGTATCTGGAAAGGCCTGGCTTTTAGACTGCTAAAGCAAAAAGCAGAGACAGAGACGCAGCCAGACCCAGTGGAGAGTCCAGAGACATAAACTAGCAATGGACAATTCTCTGCCTGCATTGACAGAGCAAATTAAAATAAATAAATTAAAAACGCCAAAGACACACGTGAAAATTTAAGCTCGGTACTTACGAAATAGCAGAGCATTGGTTTTAGTGACAGTTTACTATTTGCAGAGTTTGGGGTTTTTTGTTTTGTTTTTGTTTTTGGTTTTGGTTTTTTTTTTTTTATGGGTTTTGGTTTTTGGTTTTGTTTTGTTTTCATTCTCTTTTGGGGTTAAGCTTTAAATTTGAACTGTCTAAACTTTGTTATTGCTTTGATTTGTTTATGTTTGTTTGGATGAATACTTGCTTTGTTATCTCTTGCTTAGGTCATTGAACCCCCTCCTTATCCCTTTTACAAGCCCCCCCCCACCTATTCCTCTCTGCTACACTTTACCTCCTCTCTTTTCTTTTCCTCTTTTTCCTGTCACATATCAATAGCTACCATCTCTAATCTTTACCCCCTTCTTTACCCTATCCCTGCAACTTATACGGTGACCTCTCACCCAAACTCTATCTCTGAATACACCCTGTCACCCCTAAACCCCAACTACAGAGATTGGACAAGAAAACTTGCAAGAACAGCAAAGATATAAATCGAAGAACAGGGAAACTATGGGAAGGAGAAATAACAAAGAAACAATGAGCCACCACAACCCCTCAATAACAGGTCTCACCAACCCAGAATGGCAGAGACTACCAGAAGAACAATTCAGATCTTTAATACTAGAAACAATACAGGATTTTCAGAAAGAATGTAGGCAGAGCTTTAAAGAAATAAAGGAAGACATAAAGGAACAAATAAACAGAGAATTAGAAGACCTAAAGAGAAACCAAACAGAAGCATTGAAGGAAGTAAAAGATGAAATAATCAAAATGAAGGCATCAATGCAAACTATAAACAGTAGATTAGACCACATGGAAAATAGAATATCACTCTTAGTAGATGACCAAACCAACAATGAATCTATAGTACATAACTTAGAAAAAAAAATACGACAATACGAATTGGACATTGAAGAGATCTGGGCCAATTTTAAAAGAGCCAACCTAAGAATAATAGGCATAGAAGAGGGATTAGAAGTTGAAACTTATGGAATAAAAAATCTCTTCAAAGAAATAATAACAGAGAATTTTCCAAACATAGAAAGAGAAGTCAACACACAGGTTCAGGAAACATACAGAACTCCCTCAAGACAAGACCAAAGAAGAGGTTCACCACGCCACATAGTAATCAAATTGACCAATGTAGAGGCAAAGGAGAAAATCTTAAAGGCAACGAAAGTAAAAGGCCAAGTGACATTTAGAGGCAAACCAATTAGAATTACGCCAGACCTCCCGAATCAAGTCATGAAAGCCAGGAGAGGAT
>PVLC010027890.1:0-11606 GCA_004027655.1 Graphiurus murinus
AAAAAAAAAAAAAAAAAAAAAAAAAAAAAAAAAAAAAAAAAAAAAAAGTAAAATAGAACTGGGCATGGTGGCACAGGCCTGTAATCCCAGTATTTGGGAGGCTGAGACAGAAGGCTCACAGGTTCAAGAACAGCGTCAGCAACTAAATGAGACTCTCAGCAACCTAGAGGGACCCTGTTTCAAAACAAAAACTAAAAAAAGAAAGGAAAAGAAAAAGACTGGGAGTGTATCTCCGAGGTAGAATGCCCCTGGATTCAATCCCCAGTACTACACATACACACAGAAAAAAGGAACATAGGGCTGAGGGTGTGGCTCAGAAGTAGAACGCCCCCACTCCCCAGGTTCAATCCCCAGTGCCACCAAAAATAAAATTACCTTTATTATTTGACCTTTCACAGTTAGAGCTACCATACAAATGTAACTATTTGTGGTGTATGGTATGAAATAGGGATAACATTTTTTCTCAGTTGGATATTTTGTTGACAGTGCTATTTATTTAAAAGAGCATCCTTTCCCATTGTGATGCCGTGTCACCTTTTAAAACATCAAGTGGCTTGTAGGTGTGGATCTCCTTCTGGACTTCGTTTTCTGTTACAGTGACGGATCCTTGAATCATCAACACACTAACTTAATCAGTGGTTGTTTTTAGCTATTCTTGAACTTGTCAGCTTACGGATTAGGTTAGATTTATTCCTGGATACAGGATAGTTTTTTTTTAATGCTATTTAAAATAGGATTATTCTAAAGATTTTTTCCAATTGTTTTTGTTAGAATGAGGAGTTACAACCGATGTTAGTGTTTTGCTGAATTTGTGTGTTACTTTCTCCCTTTTGCATGTAGATTTTTTTGGGTTCTGTATGTCATCAGCTTCGTTACTTTCATTTCCAGTTCTAATGACAGTTAATTTATAGCCTCATCTGATACAATGCTGAATAGCAGTGGTGATTGTGGACATTCTTGTTTAATCCCAATTTGGGGGAAGGTTTTCAACATCTTACCACAATGTGTATTTAATATTCTTATTTCTGTTCTCTGATGTTTGAACTTTTCAAGATGGTTTACCTTAGGAGGAGGCATTCTAAGGCATCTTGTATCTAAACTCTATCCTCCTATAATTATGATTTTCAAAAGTATCTTCTATATACATAGTCTCACATCCTTTTTATCCCTAATGTTGATTTTTAAAAATTATACTTGCAAAAAATTTATTTTACTATTTATTTATGTATTTATTTATTTTGCTGTACTGGGGGTTGAACTCAGGGACGTTCTACCTTTGAGCTATACCTCCAGCCCTATTTTTTATTCTTTATTTTGAAACAGGGTCTCACTAAGTTGTGAAGGGTCTCACTAAGTAGCTGAGGCTGGCCGTGAACCCAGATCCAGTATGGGGCTGGTCCCTGCAGCTAGCAGTCTGAGCTGGAGTGTTGGGAGAAATGTGGAGTGACGGAAGAAAAACCACGAGGATTATCACAAGGTCATCCCTCCAGTTTAGCTCATATTCTAAAGTGATAGTCACTTTTTTCCCTCCAAGAAGATACATGTACATATAATTTTAAGTCACTACTTTTTTTCCTTTTTGCAGGACTGGGGATCAAACCCAGGGGCATTCTACCTCTGAGCTACACCCCCAGCCCGATTTTATTCTTTTATTTTGAAGTAGAGTCTCACTAAGTTGCAGAGGGCCTCACTAAGTAGCTGAGGCTGGCCGTGAACCCACGATCCTCCTGTCTCAGCCTCCCAAGTACTGGGATGACAAGCATATGCCACCATGCCTGGCTCCCTATTTTTTTGTTTTCTTTCCTGTAGTTAACCCCTCCCCTAACAGACTCTGGGAATGAGCTGGGACCTGGTGCAACCACGAAAGGATCATCACTATGGCACACTCTGATCAGAGGGACCGCCAGAAGTGGAGACCAGAGAGCCGCTAATGTCCCAGATGGCTTCCGGTACCATTAGGGTGAGTTATGCAACTTAGCGGTCCAGGGCTGAACATGCCCCCAGGTGATCCCCAGGCCGGCCTTCCCTCTCCTCACGCCAATGCCCCCTCAGTCCGTACACTGGAAGCGACCAGAGGAATAATCACCATGTTACAGACGGCCTGGCACAGCGTCTCCCTTTGTGTACGAGATTTACTAGCTTGGTATTTTCCAATATGTTAAATCCAAGACATGTGTGAGAAATGTAAAACTCCACCAAGGCAGGGGAGGAAGGCATGGCGTAGAGTGAATGCGGGAAGTTCACGGTTCTCATGGCAACGGTGGCAAGCGTCCTCCAGGCCCCCCACAGAGCTGGCCCTCGTCAGCCTTGCCCGCCTCCGGGAAGGGCACCATCTTTCCTCAAGTTGCCCAGCCAGAGACAAATGCTGGCACGGCCTCACACACACACACACACACACACACACACACACACACACACACACAGCTCACAAAGGCCCCTTTCTTTAGTCTTTCATCCGGCTCTCAGACCATCTGTCATATTCTCTCTTCCCCCGCCCCCTTCATCTGGGCTCCATGCATCCACGCTGGTCCCCACAATCTGTTCCGCACTTGGGCAGAGTGCTGTGCATTGACGTATTTATTGTGATTTTTTTACGGCACACCTGTGCCGTCAGCAGCTCTTAAGCACGGCCAAAGACGCGCCACCTCGCACATTGTAAGGGCAGGCGGATTCCAGGCCTCCCCGCGGCGCCATTTCTCCTTGGCAAAGAGGAAGGTGCGGATCACACCGTTGGCGATTGCAGAGGAAGCAGACGCTCTTCTCCGTGGCTGACGGCCACGCAAAAAAAAAAAGAAAAGAAAAAAAGGAGGGAGGAGGCCTCTAGCCGACCGTGCCCGGTGCCATTGCCATGGTGATTGGCAATATTTAGCGAGATTATACATTCTCCTACTTTTAGACCCGCTTCTAGACATTTTTCTTATAGTGCGGAGTGTTGCAGGGCGCTGATCATCTGTTGCGCCCTTGTGTGTGAGGCTTATTGGTGGTGATGCCGGAGAGGATGGGTTAAAATGTGTGAGCACATTGCATTTACAAATGGCATTCTATGTAGCTTTGAAAAACAATAAAGATGCCCTCTGTGTATTGCACTCAAATGTTCTTTCTTTCTTTCTTTTTATGGTACTGGGAGTTTGAACCCAGGGGCATTTAACCTTCGAGCTACAGCCCCAGCCCTTTTTATTTTATTTATTTTTGTTTGTTTTTGAAACAGAGTCTCAGTGGGTATCTGAGAGTCTCACTACTTGCAGAGACTGTCCTCAAACCTGTGATCCTTCTGCCTTAGCCTCCAAGATACTGAGATTACAGGCATCTGCCACCATATCTGGTTGAAATGTGTGTGTTTTTTAAGATATGTGTGCACACCTGCAATCTCAGTACTTGGGAGGCTGAAGCAGGAGGATCACAGGCACCTTCAGATGCAACAAACCAGGAGAGTATAGCAAACAGGACTGTGTAAGGCAGGGTTAAGGGAAATCCACAGTACTGCACTCCGGGGCTGGCCACACGGGGGCGCTGTTTGCACCCGCAGGCCTCAAGGAGCATGTGGAGGGAGCAATTACTGGAACCAGTGAGACCCGCAAAGGGCTTCGCGGCAGGAGCCTGGAACCCGAGCATGGGGAGAGCCACCAGCTCCTCTCCCTCCTTCGCCTCCAGTCTTCCAGTACTTCCGACGGGGCAAATCCAACTGGAAGCCAGCAAGCCAGGGAGCCACAGATGCAGCCTACAGAGGCCAGCTTCCTGGTGGCCTCAGAGCAGGGAGGGCAGGGGGCTGGCTTGCTTCTGCAGGGGCGCGGAGACCCCCGGTGCCTCCCTCCCCAGCCCCATATTATTGCAGGATCACATCCACCCAGGTGGCTTCTCCCTGGGAACCTCGAGTGCCCACCTGTTTTGTTTACAGGTGGAAGCGGGGCGGGGGGTGGAGTGGGGGGAGAAATAGTGGCACTGAACATGACAGGTGCTGGTGGCTGTGATGTTTTGCTGGCCGTCTGGATGCACATCTGGAATGTTCATCCCCGAACCACATCTGGAACGGCAGCTGCAGCTGGAGTCACGTCAACTTTGTGACGACCTGTTGTCAGGTTGTCAGTTTCCAAGATTCCCATGGCATCCGCACAAGGAGAAGAGGTGAACCAAGTGCAGCGTGACGGGCATCCTCCGAGGCCCCAGCTCCTCCCGGTGACAGCGACCCCTGCAGCTTCCCCAGGTTTGGTGTCGCAGGAGGAAGGGCAGGTCCCTGGGCGGCCATTTCCGCTCTAAGGGCCTCATCCCACAGGTCAGGGGAGCTGACGGAGACTCTGGCCTGCCGCTCATGCCTGTTCCAATGCCACCTTTCAGAACCCGGGAGGTCTGCACGGTGAGACTTGGGCCCAAACACGATTTAACTCCTGACTTCCACCAGCCTCCACTCTGACGGACCAAACACAGCGGCATTTTGCCCTCCAAAGAATGTCCTAAAAAATGTCCTCAGATTGAATCCCCCAAAGATCTTGGTGTTTCCCTTTTTCTGATGGACACAGGGCCCTCAAAATGGCCAAAGTCTTCTGCTGGGAAAACTTGAAAGAGGAAGACGTGCCGGGGGCATGGTGGCGCACACTTGTCATCCCAGTACTTGGGAGGCTGAGACAGGAGGATCACAGGTTCATGACCGGCCTCAGCTACTTAGTGAGGCCCTCTGCAACTTAGTGAGAGCCTGTTTCAAAATAAAGAATAAAAACAAATAGGGCTGGAGGTGTAGCAGCCATTCACTTCATGCCTGGGACATGTGGCACTCCTAGAGGGGATGAATTATTGTAACTTAGTGGGCAGAAGTGGTTCTGATATACTCCACTTGGCTGCGATCTGGTCTGGATGTTTGTGCCAGCCCCAAATTCCTAGGCTGAAACCTAGTCACGGATGTGGGGACCCTCAGCAACTTAGTGAGACCCTATTTCAAAATAATAAAATAAAATAATAAAAAATAAAATAGGACTGGTGGGGTAGCTCAGCAATAGACTGCCTCTGGGCTCAACCCCCAGTGCTGAAGGGGCAAAAAAAAAAAAAAAAAAAAAAAAGGTATAGTATTGAGCTGGGCGTGGGCACGCACTTGTAATCCCAGTACTTGGGAGGCTGAGACCGGAGGATCTGGGTTCGAAACCAGCCTCAGCTGCTTAGTGAGGCCCTCTGCAACTTAGTGAGACCCTGTTTCAAAATAAAGAATAAAAAATAGGACTGGGGGTATAGCTCGGAGGTAGAATGACCCTGAGTTCAATCCCCAGTACTGCAAAAAAAAAAAAGGTCTAGTACTTGCACAGAACCCGTGCGCATCTTTCTCCTCCTGCGTGCTTTCCATTATTTTCAGGTGAGTTGTGCACCTGATAGAACAACGGCACTGTGTGACTAGATGTTGTATGGTAACGTTTAGGGAAAAACGGCAAGAAAAGTCTGTACCTGTTCAATACCGACAATGTTTTTGTTTTTCTTTTCTGAGTACTTTCGATGGAGGCTGGTTGAATTTGCAGGGGCGGCACCTGCAGCTATGGCGGGTCAACGGTACCACAGAGTGGGTGGCGTCTCTGGCTGACATTTGTGGTCTTGAGTCTTGGAGGCTAGACTCCAAGAAGTCTGAGTTCAAGGTGGGGGCGGGGTTGGAGTCCGCGCCCGCCCCGGTCCTGCCTGGGGGGCGCTCTCCCTGTGTCTTGGCTTGCTTTGCTCTTCTGGCCTCTCTGGTCCGTGCGGTCACTTCTCCTTGTCCGGAGGATATCGGTGGAAGGTGGCGTTGCATTAGGACCTGCTCGTATGGCTTCAATCCGACCACCGGCAAAGACTCTGTTTCCAAATGAGGTCACATTCGCCAGTTGGGGGACTAGGATTCCAGCTTCTCTTAGAGGGAGCGCTGTTCCACCCGTAACAGCTGCTGCAGCATGAACATAGGGTATTTTAAAATTGATGAAATATGGCCTGCGTGGGCTTTCCTGAGCCGAATCTATATCCTTTTCTAAGCTAGAATCTCCTGAAGGCACAACATATTCCAGAGTGTATAACTTTGTGCTTATATATGGGACTGCAAGAGCTACAAATTCTTTTTTTTTTTTTTTTTTTTTCTGGTACTGGGGATTGAACTCAGGGGCATTCTACCTCCAAGCTCCACCAGCAGCCCTACTTTTTTATTCTTTATTTTGAAACAGGGTCTCACTAAGTTGCGGAAGGCCTCACTAAGTAGCTGAGGCTGGCCGAGAACCCGGATCCTCTGGTCTCAGCCTCCCAAGTACTGGGATGACAAGTGTGTGCCAACACGCCTGGCTAAGAGTTATAGATTTTATTTTTATTTTGTTTGTTTGTCTGTTTTTTGGTACTAGAGAATAAACCCAGAGGTGTTCTACTTCTGAGCTACACCCTCATCCATTTTTATTTTTTATTTTGAAACAGGGTCTAAGTTGCTGAAGGTCTCACTAGACTCCTGAGCCTGGCTTTGAACCTATGATCCTCCTGTCTGAGCCTCCCAAGTCCTGAGATTACAAGCATGAATTACCATGCCTGGCTTTAGCCACAAATTCTAAGTTAAAGAAAAAAAAAAGATCCCGAGAGGCTGCATTGCATTAGTTGAATGTCACTCCTGATGGCATTCAGGACAGGTGAGGATTCCAAGGACAGAGACAAGCTTCCGGCAGCTCAGCGGAGGCTACACTCTGCCAAGTTCTGCTTCCAGAGGAAGCATGTCCTCCTCCCTGTCCTCGCACAAGGCTGCTCTGTGACTTCTGGCCCCTGACAAACCCTCGAGGGGAAGCCCATCCAGCTCCTGTTCCCTTTCTTGCCGTCTCACACCTGTAAGCACGTCTGATCTCAACATGCCTTGGAGGACGAATTTCAAATTCAAAGCCAAGACTTGGCGAAGGCCTTCTTCACACCAGAATAAAGGAGGGCCCGGGCCTCTGAGGACTCCCACGGCCTAGAAGCGCCATTGTGGGACCCCAACTTGGCTCAGTCCCCTCTTCCACCTCTGGGGTCAGCTGGAGCCATGCCATGTAGCTGCCTTTGGGTCTGGACCTCTCCCTGTCCCAGCCCCTGGCCCCCGTCCTCCCCCCTCCAGAATCTTTGCTGAAGCCCCAGCGTGTCCAGCGATAGACATCCCAAAGTGGCCACAGGGCCTTGCAAGAGACAAGGCTTTCATCTAAACAGGTGCACGGTGTTGGAAACTGAAGGTTCCATCCAGGGTTAAGACACATCCTTGGGGATAGGAAAGCCCTGAAGCACTTCTTTTTTTTTTTTTTTTTTTTTTTTGCGGTACTGGGGATTGAGCTCAGGGGCATTCTACCTCCGAGCTACACCCCCAGCCCTATTTTTTATTCTTTATTTTATTTTGAAACCGAGTCTCACTAAGTAGCTGAGGCTGGCCTCGAACCCGGATCCTCCGGTCTCAGCCTCCCGAATGCTGGGATTACAAGCGTGCGCCACCACACCCGGCTTCTTTTTTTAATTTATGTATTTTTTTGATCATTGTAATTATACATCACATTGGGATGTAGAATGATAGACACACACAGGCAGAACACAACTCTGGGAGCACTTGTTTTGGAGTCCAGCCCCCTCCGTCTCCTCTCCCTCTGCCCATACTTGTCATTGACTTTGGGACTGGCAATTTTGTATACATATGTAGCATGATTTCAACCTTGATGCTCTTGCCGACTTTGCTCCCCCCCCCTTCCCTGAACGCCTCAATCGCTACATTGGAGCCACTGAGCTTCTGCCTGGTGTTGCCCTTATTTCTGAATTTCTCTCTAGAATTTCCACATATCAGAGAAAACACATATCTATTTGGTTTTTGAGACTGGCTAATCTCGCTCAGCATAATAGTCTCGAGTTCTATCCATTTTCCTGCAACTGGCATGATTTTGTCATTTTCTGTGGCTGAGTGAGGTTCTATTGTGTGTACACACCGTAGTTTTGTGATCCATTCATCTATCTGTTGGTGGATATCTAGGCTGGGTTCCTAATTTGGCCGTTGTAAATTGTGCTGCTGTGAACATGCATAGGCAAGTATTGCTACAATATTCTGATTCCAATTCCTTTGGAAAGACTCGAAGCACTTCTTAAATATTTTCTTTGTTCAGTTCATTCAGTCAGTCAACAGACCTTTATTGAGGACCTACTTTGTGCTAGGCATTATGCCCTGAGTGGAGAAGGCATGTGTGGGGAGGGGTCAAAGTGGGTATGGAGAGAGAGAGAGAGAGAGAGAGAGAGAGAGAGAGAGAGAGAGAGAGAAGAAAGAGAGGGAGAGAAGAAAGAGAGAGAAGGGAAGGAGGGAGAGAGAAGAGAGAGAGGGAAGGAGAGAAGGGAGAAAGAGGGAGACAGAGAAGAAAGGAGAAGAAAGGAGAGAGAGAAGAGAGAAGAGAAAGAGGGAGAGAGAGAAGGAGGCAAAGAGGGAGGAGAGAAAAAAAGAGGAGAGAGAAAGAGGGAGGAGAGAAGAAAGAAAGGAGAGAGAGAGAGAGAGAGAGAGAGAGAGAGAGAGAGAGAGGATGAATTGTTAATTACAGTGAATAAAAGATTACACTAGAAATAGAAGGCAGGCTGGGAGAAGCAACATCCCCAGCGCTCTGGCCTGGCGTGGCGACAGTCAAGGGAGCCTCTCTGGGAGCCCTGGGTGTGTGTGTTGGGGGAGGAGGGGGGCAGCCCTGAAGGAAGACCCGCAGAGGCGCCTGTGAGCGCTCCACACTGCGGTGAAGCAGCACAGTGGGGAGCGAAGCCGGCGGCCGCTGCTGGAACCCCATCTCCTTTCTGCCTCCTTTCTGTCTCCCAGGCCAAAGGCTGGGCTTTCCGCGGGGAGTGGTTTCACAAAAGCTTCTCCGAGGAGTATCAAAGAGACCACAGCGAGAGAGAGAGCAGCCCCGCTGCCAGGGAACAATCCCTCAAAGTCCTTTCTCTGGAAGCTGTAAGGAGCCCCCCTCCCCCGCCCGGGCTCTCAAACTCTGTCAAGAGTTCCAGGAAGGTTTCCAAGACAGGCAGCAGGGGACGGGGCGGGGGTGGGAGGCGGAGGACTGGAGGCGACGCAGGGGGCAGAACCGGGGCGCAGGGCAGCCCCGCGGAGGCGAGGAGGCGTGAGCGGATGGTTCAGCGCCTGCGCACTTTCCCGGGGAAGCCCACCCACAGGCCTTTCCTCTGGAGGAAGCCCTCCACCTGCCCCCCACCCGAGGCGGGTGTCACTGTGGACCTGTCGCAGCCCTGCAGTTCCTCGGGCCTGGCCAGGCCGAGGTGCCCGGCCCCATGCGCTGAGGAAACTTGGGAGAGGAACCATGGGATGGCCGTTTTTGTTTTGTTCGTTCTACCTCTGAGCAACATGCTCAGACCTATTTTTTTTTTTCTTATTTGGAAACTAGGTTCTCACTAGGTTGCTGAGAGCCTCACTAAATTGCGAAGGCTGTCCCGGAACCTGTGATCCTCCTGTCTCAGCTCCCAAGTACTAGGTAGCCCAAGCTACTGCTCTTTCTGGAACCTCATGTATTGAAATAGCACAAAGAACCCCATAAATATGCGCAATTAACACATGCTAATGAAAGAAATCCCAGAGGCAAGAGAATCAAAAACTCCCAGTGGCATGGTTTAGATGGTATTTCCTTCTTAGATATCTGGGACCTTCCTTGGGGAGTTTCAAGACCAACTTCCCTATCTGAACAGAGAAGAAAACTATACTACGGAGGCCCAGGGGATTTTCCTGAGGCCCAACCCTGACAGGTGTCCTAGCTTGCCCCAGAATGCAGCTCCCGGCTGGCTCAGGCTCGGGATGCTTCCCAGTGCACAAAGGTGAAGGGAGAGGGAGGGTCAGGGTTCACCTCGGGAGAGGAGAGACTCCATTAGACTCTGTGCAGCAGTAACTTTATAGGAGGGAAGTTGTTCTGCCATTCTCCAGAGATAAGGCAGGTCTGTATCAATCCCATGCGATTTTACAATCAGCACAGGAATGAAAGGAAAGCTCTATTATTTCAGAGTTTCTAAAGGAAACGTCCTTCCTAGCCTATAAAACGAAATATTGATTATTTCCCCCTATACATGGATTTAAAAAAAAAAAGTTAGAGTGAGTTGAGTACTGAGGAATGACAGGTTTCTGGCTTTATTTTATGATTTTTTTTTTGCAGCAAATTTGGCCTGATCAGGGAGTTCCTCTGGGCGGAAGGATTATCAGCAGCAAGCCTGCAATTCACATATGCTGCCACTAGGAGGCGGTAGGTAGCCCAGCCAGGTAGTCTGACGTCATTGGAAGCACGCCCTTGAATGGGGCACTGGAACCCTGGTCTCTTCCTCTTTTACTTCCCCACCACCATGAGGTGAGTAAATTCCTCCCCCACGTGCTCCCCACCATGATGGGCTGGCTCCACCCCAGAAGACCAGAAGCAATGGGGCTAATCACCTACCTTTCCTCTTAATAAGTTGGTTATCTTAAGGATTTGTTATGGTAAAGCTGACTGACACAGGTCTTGTGCATTTGTAATTTTGCTAGAAGTGATCTAATTGTCCTCCACAGAAGGTGCATCCACGTATCCCCCCCAAAGGAGTGAGGGGGGCTGATGATTTCCCCCTGCCCTCTGGGACACACAGAGTTATGTTATGCACTCCTGAGTCTCTGACGGGTAAGAGCAAAGGCAGATCGGTGGAGTTTGCTTCTGCAGAGCTAGGTATGGAACTCTGGGCCTTATGCTTCCTAGCAAGCACTCTCCCACTGAGCTACACCCCAGTCCTGCACTTCTTATTATAAATAAGGAAGGGCATCTTCTCCAAGGCTTAAAAGTCATTTGAATTTTCTTTCTTGTGAACTCTGTTTCTTATCCTTTATCTGTATGTTTTTTAAAAATTGATCTTTTAGGATCTTTGTATATTCTAGGTATAAGTCCTCCATCAGAGGGATAGCTAGCAAAAAACTTCTGCCATTCTGTAGGCTTTCTCTTTAGATGCTTGAAATGGTTTCCTTTGATGAGCAGAAACTTTTTAGTTTAATGCCATCCCACTTATTGATTCTTGTTTTAATTTCCTCAGCTTTGGGGGTCTTGCTGAGGAAGTTTCTACCTGTGCCTATGTGTTGAAGTGTTGGACTTATGCCTTCCTCTAATAGCTTCATGGTCTCTGGTCTAACTTCTAGATCTTTGATTCATCTCTAGTTCACTCCTGTGTAGCTTGAGAGATAAGGATTCAGCTCCATTTTTCTATAACTGGATAACTAGTTTCCCAACACAGTTTGTTGAAAAGGCTGTCTTTTCTCCAATATATGTCTGGCAGCTTTGTCGAAAATCAATTGGCTATAAGTGTGTAGATTTGTCTCTGTATCTTTTATTCTGTTCTGTTGGTCTCTGTGTCTGTTTTTGTGCCAGTACCATGCTGTTTTTATTACTTTAGCTCTGTAGTATAATTTGAAGTCAGGAATTGTGATGCTTCTTACATGGTTCTTATTGCTGATAATTGCTTTGGCTACTCTGAGTCTTTTGTTTCTCTATATGAAATTTATTACTGATTTTTCTAGGTCTGTGAAGAATGACATTGGTATATTGATAGGGATTGCATTGACTCTGTATATCACTTTTGACTTTACACTAAAAAAAAAAAATCAAGAAATGTGCAATTGAATAGATACTTCACAAAAGAAGAGA
>PVLC010027891.1:10012-21576 GCA_004027655.1 Graphiurus murinus
AATCCCAGCATTTGGGAGGCTGAGACCGGAGGATCCGGGTTCGCGGCCAGCCTCAGCTACCTAGTGAGGCACTCCGCAACTTAGTGAGACTCGGTTTCAAAATAAAGAATAAAAAATAGGGCTGGGGGTGTAGCTCGGAGGTAGAATGCCCCTGAGTTCAATCCCCAGTACCGCAAAAAAAAAAAAAAAAAAAAAAAAATGGACAACCGAATTGAATAGACACTTGTCCAAAGAAGAAATACAAATGGCCAACAAATATATGAAAAAGTGTTCATCATCATTAGCTATCAGGGTAATGCAAATCAAAACTACACTGAGATTTCATCTCACTCCAGTTAGGATGGCAATCATCAAGAATACAAATAATAATAAATGCTGGCAAGGATGTAGGGAAATAAGAACCCTATTACACTGTTGGTGGGACTGCAAACTAGTACAGCTGCTTTGGAAATCATTGTGGAGGTTTCTCAGAAGATTGGGAAAGGAACTACCATATGACTCAGAGATAGCGCTCCTGTGCTTCCCAAAGGAAATGAAATCAGAATACTATAACATACTTACATATCCGTGTTCATAGCAGCAGAATTTGCAATAGCCAAATTATGTAACCAGCCTAGATGTACACCAATAGATGAATAAATCAGAAAACTTTGATATATACACACAATGGAATTTTACTTAGTCATAAATAAGAACAAAACTACATCATTTTCAGGAAAATGGATGGAACTCCAGAATATTATACTGAGTACAACCAGTCCCAAAGAACAAGTAGATGCATTTTCTCTCTTATATGTGGAAGCTAGAGAGATATTCAGAAATAAGGGCAACATCCGATAGATGAGCATAGATTCTGGGGGAGTGACTGAGGGGGATTAGGGAAGGGAAGCTGGGAAACAAAGTCATAAAGAATGCATAGTGGAAATAATGCTATGAATACAAAATTAACAAAAAATAATGCTATGTATACAAAATTAATAATTTTGTCAGGCGTGGTGGCACATGCTTGTAATCCCAGTATTTGGGAGGCTGAGATAGGAAGATTGCAGGTTCTCATCCAGCCGTACTTACTTAATGAGGCCCTCTGCAACTTAGCAAGACTCTGTTTCAAATAAAGAATAAAAAATAGGGCTGGAGGTGTAGCTTGGAAGTAGAATGCCCCTGGGTTCAATCCCCAGTTCTGAAACAAAAACCCCACAGAATTAATAATTCCTATCTCAAAGACTTACGGGGTGAAGGGGAGGGGAGGGGACCTGGTGGGGAGGTCAACAAGAGGTGTGTGCTGTATTCTTCTAACACTGCACCTTAACATGATGTAAAATCACAATGCACCCAATAAAAAATAAAATTAAATTAAAAAACTAAAGCTGTTTGAATTTCTCATGACCTGTGATGACTTAAAAAGTAGTTTCAAAAATATGTCAGGACTCTTAGAAAATGTCATATTTTCTTAGAAAAACCTGTTAACTGAAAAGGAAAGCAATATATTTGCCACATTTAACAAACTGTTAGGAACCATGATAAAACAACTAGTTCATAGCCAAGCATGGTGGCGCATACCTGTAATCTTAGTACTTGAGAGGATGAGATAGGAGGATCGGAGGTTTGAGGCCAGCCTGAGCAATTTAGTGAGATCCCACTTCAAAATTAACAATTAAAAAAAGGGCTGGGGTAGAATTTAATTTTAAAAATTAAAAAAGGGCTTGGGGGTAGAATACTCCTGGATTCAATCCCCAGTACCAAGATATATATTACATATCATATATCCCCAGTACCAAGATATATATTACATATTCATATATCCATGAATTTAGAGTTGTTCCTATAATATACATATCCATACTGCCACCAAGTGGTTTTACCAGTTTTATAAATATTTCTAAATACAGTAATGTTGTTGTTCTAGAAGTTAGACACTAGGTGGCATTAGATTTCCTTTTAAAGAGACTTTCGGACTCGATAGAATTGGAAACTTTACTCATATTCAAAGACAAGCATTCAGCCATTAATAATAATAATAATAATAATATAATAATATCACCAATAACATTTTCCTAAAGGAGAAAAATTCACTGCCATTTTTATAATATGCTTTGCAACATAGATTGACCTAATTAAAAATGTATGACCCCTTTCTCATTCTTTCAATCATTTAGTTTCCAATAGAAGCAAATTATCAAAACAGCTACTTATTTCCTTTATTAGCATGCTGAACCCAGGCAACAGATCTCACTGACTTTCTCTGCTTCTTTGAAATTCCTGTGATTAGTACAATGAAATCCAGCTGTTAATTGACTCTATATCACTAACAAAACTTCACTAAGTAAAGACTTGAAAAAACCAATAAGGAATTTATGCAACTAGCTTACATACATTTATATGCTGTCTTCAAAGACTAAAAAAAGAAATATGGAGAGGATGGCTATGACTATCATTCCATCTCCTTTCTAACACACCTCTGAGTCTACGGATTCTTTCTAATTTATCCTGTTAATCAGAAGGAAATACTCTATTCAACCTTGAAATACAAATTCAAAATGCACAGTAGGAGGTTTTCCTAGCTGCAGTGAGCGCCACATACTGCATGGTAATCCAACAGTCACGATTTTTAAAATAGAAATCTGTCTCCTTCTTAATATAAATTAAATCCAGATCCTCAGCCAGGGGTGGAGGTGTGCATTTGTAATCCCAGTACTTAGGAGGCTGAGACAAGAGGATCTCAGGTTTAATGCCAGCCTCAGAAACTTAGGGAGACCCTCAGCAGCTTAGCGATACCCTATTTCAAAATAAAATAGGTCTAAGAGTGTAACTCAGAGGTAGAATGCCCCCCCCAGGTTCAATCAACAATACAAATAACTAACTAAATAAATTCAGATCTTCCAAAATTGTCAAAGAATAATAACAAAAATGTTAACAGGGATATGATGATCCATCTCTAGTTGATAGATTAATTTTTCCTTTAGGGATCTCACTTCTGACACCACCACAACTGATTTGGTTTGAGACAAGGAGTAAGGGTATGCCCACTCACCTTCAATATTCTATTTTTAGACACAGGCCTTTCTTTTAATATCAAGAAGCAATGCTACAACAGTGCTAGCATATTTAAACAAGACTGACTAAATAAAAAGGATTAACTATACAGAGCTTATTGGACAAAGAATCATATAGCTCCTTTGGGAAGAATGTGTAAAAGTCTTTAACTATTTCCTTAGATTTTGAGTACGCATCAGGACACAATTAAATTAAGCATGCTGAAAAAAACTGTATGAAAACTAGGCCCCTAATATTTTCACTACATATAAAACTGAACTCTAAATAGATTAAAGACTAAAAGGTGAGCCCTGAAACTATGAAACTACCAGAAGTAAACATGGGGAGAACACTTCAGGATTTTGAAAAAGTCAGTGATTTTTCTGGACAAACCCAAAACAAAACAAAAAATAGACAAATGGGATTTTGTCAAACTAAGACACTCTGTACAGCAAATGAAACAAATAAATAGAGTGAAGAGAAAATTTATGAAGTAGGAAAAAGACTGTCTGCAAATCATATTTGATAAGGGGTAATCTAAAATATATAAGGAACTCAAACAACTCAATAGAAAAACCAAACAATACCTGATTTAAAAAATGGCCAAAGAACCTGAATGGATGTTTCTCAAAAAAAGACCCACAAATGGTCAACACATCTATGAAAAATGTTCAGCATCACTATTCATCAGAGGAATAAAGACAAAAACAATGATAGCATCCCACATCCACTAGAATTGCTATTATCAAAAAGTCTCAAGATAACAAATGTTGGTAAAATTGTAGAGAAACTAGATTTTTTGTAAGCTATTGGTAGAGATGTAAATTGGTGCAGTCATTATGGAAAACAGTATGGAGGTTCCTCAAACAACTAAAAGTAGAACTACCAAATAATTCAGCAATCACACAGCTTGAGTATATATCCAAAGGAGATTAAATGAGTATCTCATGGCAATATCTGCACAGTCATGTTCATTTCAGGACTATTAATAATAGTCAAGATATGGGAGCAACCTAAGTATCTGTGAACAGATAAATGGATAAAGAAAATGTGGTGGCAATGGAATAATCTTTAGCTCTTAAAAGGAAAGATCCTGCCATTTGCAACCACATGGATGAACCTGGAGGTCGTTATGTTAAGTGAAATAACATAAGCACAGAAAGACAAATACGGCATGATATATGGAATCTAAAAAAGTTGAAGTCACCTGGGCCTAGTGAAGCAAGTCTGTAATCCCAGTACTTGGAAGGCTGAGACAGGAGGATCGAAGTTTCAAGGCCAGCCTTAACTTAGTGAGGCTCTCTGCAACTTAGTGAGACCCTGTTTCAAAACAAAAACAATAAAATAGGGCTAGGGATGTAGCTCAAAGGTAGACGTAGACTGTCCCTGGGTTCAATCCCCAGTACCATGCAAAAAAATAATTAATTAATTAATTAATTAGCTAATTAATTAATTTAAAAGTTGTCATAAAAGCAAGAGTAGAATGACAGGAAGTGGGGGAAATGGGAAGATGTTGGTCAAAGGGTATAAAGTGCCAGTTATGTGGGGTGAATAAGTTCAATATATTTAATGAGCAGCATGGTGACTGTAGTTAATATTAATGTACTGTACACTTAAATTCACTGAGAGAGTAGCTCTCAAGTGTTCTCAGCACACACATACAAAATAACTATGTGAGATGACAACTATGTCAATTAACTTGATTGTGGTTACCATTTCACAATGTGTAAGTACATTGAAGCATTACCTCGTGTGCCCTAAATCTGTACAATTTTAGTGATCAATTATATCTCAATAAACCTGGAAGACACTCCCCCCAAGATGCAGCTCCCAGGTAATAGCAAAGCAGCATATGCATAATATACACAGGAACCTGGGCCCTTGTGTTGGTCCCAGCAGCCACAGCAGAAGTCCTGTCACTGAGTTTAGTACAAGAGAAGACATCACAGACCAAGCTTTGACTTTAAGTGGACTGCAGGACCATTCCGGGTGATGAAAGGTGATGGCAGTAACAATGCATAAAACTGGGAGCTTCCCCACCTTCCTCCACTGGGTGAGGAAGGCCCAGGTGCCTCATGCAACATCAGGAGAGAGGGTGTCCTGACCATTTGCTAATACTAAACTCAGCTAAGGAATAGAGGTATGAACCAGATGAAGAGTAGGGAAATGTTGCATTTTTAGAATATAAGTGTTGCGCTTGAAGTCTAGCTGGATGGAGACTCCAGCACCCAAGTGTACAGGCACTGTCATAGAACCTACTTCCCACCAGCACAGCACATGAACCTACCTCCCATGGCCAACATCTCTGAATTTAGTTAGGCTAAGAAATGAAGATGCAAAAGAAGAGGGAAATCTCTGCCTCCTACCACATCATCTCCACTCCCGACTGAGAATCTCCTCTTCCCAGAGGACCAACTCCAGGGATCTCCACACCCTTGAAAGAAGATCCTGTCCACACACAGGGAGGCCTTCCAGCCTTCACAAAGCCTCTCAATAAGACTGACTAATCACCTTCTTGCACACCAAAGACATTCCAAAACTTAGTATAAGTGTGTGTTTTGTTATGTTTCAAAACCCAATGTTACTAGGTGACAGGGTGTAATGATTATAAAATAGTTTCCTTTTCAGAGGAACACTTCTTGTTCTAATCTTCAGTATACCCTACAGTGATGTTGGGGAACAGCTGTGAAAGAGGAAATAAAGCTTCCAGTTCCCCACTCTACCACTATTGAAAACATTTTGTTTTAGGGTTGTGAATTTCTGACTGTGTCTCAGTACAATTTCACAATGCAGCTTTTTTTTTCTTTTTTCCTACATCTTGGAATGAATTTAGCACACAAACATGTACGCATATCCTGAAATACGACAGGCCCCAGAGGACAGACAAAACCTTGGAAGCTCTATGCCAAAGCATTTTGAGCTTCCCAGACATGCCAGAGCCTTCCCGGACAGTGGCCTTCCCACACTGATAGTTTGGTTAACATTTCCTTTGGGTAATTTGAACACCTCAAGCTCTTCAGGCTGCAGATTCTAAAGTATCTTGGATATGTGGGAAATGTTTATTACATCTGTGAACTCTAGCTTAATGATTATAACAATTATTTTGCTCTCCTATACAAAATGGCAAATGCCATCTATCAGCTTAATCAGCATATCAGGAAATAAAAAGGCATCATTGCTAGTGTAAGAAATCCTAACATGATGAAGTATCTTGGAAGCTCTCCTTAACACTAATTAAAGTAATAGACATTGTCACATGGTGCAATTATTTTCCAGAAAACAGCTGACGTGTACACACTTGCTTGGCAAAATTCCTGGCCAATTTCGCAAGAATGTTTATTCCAGACTGAGATCATCTGAAAGAAAGAAAGAAAGAAAGAAAGAAAGAAAGAAAGAAAGAAAGAAAGAAAGAAAGAAAGAAAGAAAGAAGGGAGGGAGGGAGGGAGGGAGGGAGGGAGGGAAGGAAGGAAGGAAGGAAGGAAGGAAGGAAGGAAGGAAGGAAGGAAGGAAGGAAGGAAGGAAGGCCGGCCAAAGTAGGGAGTGAAGAAAGAGAGGGAAACAAGATAGGGATGGTAAGAAAAGAGGGAGGAAGACAGGATTCTCAATAAATTGAAAGAGGAGTTTAGATTTTGAAACTGTGTTTTTTCATTCTGAGCAGATACCAACCTCATCCTAGAATAAAATCTTGTTAATGACAGAGGAGGTGTGCGCGCGCAAGCGTGTGTGTGTGTGTGTGTGTGTGTGTGTGTGTGTGTTGCTGGGAATTTAACCCAGGGGCATTCTAACTTGGAGCTACACCAGAAACCCTGTTTGTTGTTGTTACTTTAATTTGGAAACAGGGCCTCACTAAGTTGCTAAGGCTGGCTTCAAACCCACAGTCCTCCTATCTCAGCCTCTCAGACACTGGGATTACAAGTGTACACCATTATGTCTAGCTGAGACAAAATATTTTTACCAGAGATTCATTAACTTAAAATGTTCTAACCTCATATTCCCACTGAAGAATCATCATAGCATTAGGAAATGCACCCGGTGATACATGCATACATGAATGTGTCACTCAGAATCTCACCATGGTGGATGATCACAGCGTACCAGTAAAACTATTTTTTAAAAAATCATAGTATTAGGTTTGGTTTTGTTTAGCTATTAATAATTTTCCTAATTAACATAAATGTTTGCAAGAGGAATTAATCAAGATGACACTGTATATTAAGGAAGGCTCAGGGCAGAGAAAATATAAAGTGAACCTTTACAAATAAAGACAAACATACAGGAATGCAGAGTCATGATTTATGAATTCCACATTTGTAGGTGTCTGGAATACATCTGCAAATCATCTGGGAAGCCTTCCGAGTAGGCGGTACACACAAACACAGCTGCTGAACGCCAGGCACTGCCAAGCCAGGTCTGACATGAGGTTCCTTATCTGGTAAGAAAATTTTAAACTGCTCAATCACACTTGATTTGCTTCAGATTTCTGAATCCTACCAAAAAGCAAAGAGGATACTTTTTTTTTTTTTTTCATTTTCTTTTTATTCAGGGGCTCTGGTAAGTGTTGTGAATACAAGTTGAATAAGATGTGTTGGGCCTTACCTCAAGAGGTGGCAACCTGCTAGAGAAGTCACTAACAACCAGAACAAAATGTGAGCTTTGTTATTGCAGTAGTATAGTATAGTATAGAAGTTGGAAGTCTTTGGTTGCAGATGACAAAAAACATGATTCAACCTGGCATAAGTAATAAGGAAATGAACTGGTTCACACAACCAAAATAGGAGGAGTGGGGATGGTGTGTATAGTGCGTTTCCACCCAGGGATTAAGTTGAGGTCCCCAGGATGTGTGTGCTCCTCTTTTCCCTCCACCTCCATCTGCTTTGGATTTGTTCTCAGGCTCGAGCAAAGGCTCTGGAAACATTCATTTCTTACCAGGTATTATTTGAGGAGATTACCCTTATATTACCCAATATTGATCAAAGAGTAACTGATTTGTAGAACTTAAGAAATTACTTTTATTTTGTCTTTCTCTACTTTCATATTGGTTCTGTACTTCTGCTTTCCAAGATTATATTTCCATATGTATATATACAAATATATACAAAATATATATATATATTGTTTGTTTATATATATTTTGTTTGTTTATTTGTTTTGCTTTTGTGTTTGTTTTTGTTTTTGTTTGGTTTTGGTTTTGGTTTTGTACTGGGGATGGAACCAAGTATCTTCAAGCTACATCCTCAACCCTTTATTTTGAGAAGATTCTCACTAAGTTGCTGAAGGTCTTGCTAAGTTACTGAAGTTGGCCTCGAATTTCCTCCTGTCTCAGTCTCCCAAGTACTGGGATTATAGGTATGCACCACCATGCTCAGCTCTGAGATCATATTTCTATGAAATTTCCTGTACGTAAATCTTTGCTCCAAGCTTTGTTTTGAGGGAACCAAAGCTAAGAATTGGATGTTATTCCAGCACACACTGGCAACTAAGTTTCTTCTCTGGCCTATTATTACAACAGATTCCCAACAACTTCAACCACATAGTCATGGTCCACTGGTCACAGCTGGAGACAGAAGCCTGGTAGGCAAGCTGCATAACTCAGGATTTTCCTCCAGGGTTTGGAAATAGATTGGAAGAAAGTAGCTCCTACACTGGTGAACCTGTCTGGTGAAACTCAAAGCTCCCCTCCTTTCCCTGGAGTGCTGGAGCTGATGGTTAAGCCCTCAGGAATTTTGTTAACAAGCTGTTGTTAAAACACTGGGGGCTGGAAACAAACCACATTACAAGAATCAGAGACTATTGCAAACTGGGCCTTTTCCCCCTAGAGAAGCAGATCCTTAGCACACCCTTGCCTCCTTACCTTTGTGTTCTAAAACCTAACAAGCACTCAGAAGGATCCAGTGACGCAACAAACTACGAACCAGAACCAAGCAGTACAGGTTTATAGGTCAGGCAAAAATAAATAATCCCAAAACAAAGAGCCTTGGTTACATGGGTTGGGCAACAGGACTCTGGTCTGAGGCCTCCCCAGGATGAAAACCTCTCCCAGAAGGAAGACCCATGAGCCACAGAGCAGGTCCCACTTAATCATTGTCAGGCTTGGAAATGAAAAGGAGCCTGCCAGTATCCACCCTTGGTCTCCTCTAGCCACTACCAGGAGACAAAGGACTAATGACAGCACAGGTCCTCAAGGTAGCAGGAGACAAGAATGACATGGGACTGTGCGCCCCACATTCTGAGGCTGCAACCTCACCACTGCTTAGCAAAGCTCAGTGTGTGCCAGTCGGTGCTCCATGTCACCTGTAAAATCAACTAGTCTTCTTTCCATGAGGAAGAGCTTGCCGCAGGGCTAGAGAGAAGGAAAGAATTGTCTTCTCCACCATTGCTCCCAGGTGGAGAGAGATGGAGAAGGATCCACTCTCCAGCAAGAACGTGAGCTGCCGGATAGCAGCCAGAGGTGCTGTCAAGAGGTCGGAGGAGCAGGGCAGCCTCTGCTGGTGACAAGATGAAGCCAGTGATGTTGGACAGAAGTCGCTGCTGTGTTAGCTCCAGTGCTTTCTGAGGCCCAGCTTGTAAGAACTTAGCACAGCATGGACATGCACTCCCTAAGTGTTGACCACTATTCATCTATTAATGCTAGCATGCTATTAGAAAGTTTATGCTTTTTAATTCACTTAGCCAGCACCCCCCCCCATTCAATATTTAGATTGCTTCCACTTCTCCTTCCCTCCCCTCTTCTTCCTCTCTCTCCCTCCCTCCTTCCCTCCCTCCCTCTGTCTCTCTTTCTGAGATGAAATTTGTTTTGACACTTAAAATAATAAAGAAGACTCTATTCAAGATTATTGTAATAGAGATATTGCAGTAGGGGAGAGAGAGCAGATTTAAATCTGAATACAAGATGAACAAGTGGGAATTTATAGCCAAGGAACAGGGTAAGAAGGTCAGTGGATAGAAAAATCACTGATATCAAGGGTAGGGGGATTCTTGTTAAACTGACCTAACAGGATTCTTTTTCAAAGTAAGCCAACAACTTATACATCAAAGGCAGGGGAGGAGCAACAAAATCAGACATCAAGGGTGATTCGACATCAAGGGATAGGGGGATTCTTGCTGAACTGGGCTCTTCACGGTCAGGACATACCAGAGGGCCAAGGCTGAAGCTGAATTGAGGACTCAGAAAAGCATCACTAAAGTCTGGTCAAGAAGTCTTTGTCAACACAGAGAAAGAGAAAATTATGTGACTGAAACAGATTTCCAGTAATGGAACTGAGCCAAAATGTGTGGGGATTTTCTCTACGTCTCTTGCTGAGTGTTATCAAAGGCTTAACTGATCTTACAATACAAAAACATGAGAATATTAGTTTCTCCAGTGTGTGTGTGTGTGTGTGTGTGTGTGTTACTGAGGATTGAACCAGGGGCATTCTACCTCTCATCTATGCCCCCAGCCCTACTTTATTTTTTATCTTGAAACAGTCTCACTAATTTGCAGAGGGCCTCCATAAATTGCTTAGGCTGACTGCAAACCTGTCATCCACCTGTGATCCTCCTATCTCAGCCTCCCAAGTACCAGGATTACAGGCATACACCACTATGCTCAGTTTGACCAATTCGTGTGTGTGTGTGTGTGTGTGTGTGTGTGTGTGTGTGTGTGTTACTGAAGATTGAACCCAGGGGCATTCTACCTCTGAGCTCTACCCCTAGCCCTATTTTATGTTTCATTTTGAAACAGTATCTCACTAGATTGCCGAGAGTCTAAGTTTGAGGCTAAACTCGAACCTGTGATCCTCCTGTCTCAGCCTCCCAAGTACTGGTATTATAGGTGTGAGCCACCATGCCCAGCTCGTCCAATTCTTAATATATGTGAATGTCTAAAATTCTTCAGTCAATCTTAAAAAAAAAAAAAACTAAGCCAAATCATCTAATTTTGTGTTTGATCAACAAAAATTGAACACTTTCTTCAAACTTAGAGTGCTTTTAAAGCATTTTGGGGGTTGTGGCCTGCATCTTTGTAACAGAGATCAGGCATTCTTGTCTGAAGTACACACTGGAATTTATTTCAGATGAATTGTTTTATACTTTCTAACCACTTGTTCCATTAAAATTAGATCACTGCTATCCACAGGAGAATTAGCCTCTTAGTATTAATATTCTGCATGACTTTTCTTTCTAATTGACTCAATTAAGAGCAAGGTGACTTGTCAACCAGTCCATTTTTCACAGGGGTTTTCTGCCAGTCACTGAACCATTCACTAGGTATTTACCCAGTCATCTTCTTCATTCAGCTTCCTTTCCAGGGCCTTAGATACAACTGAGCTGAAGCAGCATAGAAAATGCAGATTTAAGCTGGGCATGGTGGCGCATGCTTGTAATTCCAGCATTTGGGAGGCTGAGACTGGAGGATCCAGGTTTGCAGCAAGCCTCAGCTACCTAGTGAGGCATTCAGCAACTTAGTGAGACCCTGATTCAAAATAAAGAATAAAAAATAGGGCTGGGGGTGTAGCTCGGAGGCAGAATGCCCCCGAGTTCAATCCCCAGTACCG
>PVLC010027892.1:0-21476 GCA_004027655.1 Graphiurus murinus
AAAGAGTAAAGAAGCATATGTTCTCCCTAATTTGCGGATGCTAGGGAGAAGATGGGGCATAAGAGGGTCTCCAGATGAAAAAGGAGAGACCCTTGAAAGCAAAGAAGTAGATTTAGCCGAGGGGGGTTGGACGGGGGCGGGGGGGACACTAATGTATATCAAGGTCACTCACTAAACTGAACTTGAGAGGGAGGGAGGGAGGGCGAGGGAGCGGGGTGGGAATTGGGGGAAGGGGTCAAATGAGAATTGTGAGCACATGTATCATTATCAATTTGCACCTAACAAAGATGTATGCTTACAATGTATGAATAAAAATAAAAATTAAAAATAAAATAAAATAAAAACAATGGAATAAAAAAAATAAAAAAAATGGAATGAAAGTAGAAATCAACAACAGGAAGACCAAAATAAATTACAAAGATACATGGAAACTGAATGATACATTGTTGAATTAGGAATGGATCAGAAGAGAAGGGGAGAAATAAAAAATTCCTAGAATTAAATGAAAATAGAGACACGACATACCAAAATCTATGGAACACTTTGAAGGTGATTTAAAAGGAAAATTTATAGCGCTGACTGCCTACATAAGAAAAACAGAAAGTCACCAAATAAACAACCTAGTGACACACCTCAAGGACCTAGAAAAACAGGAGCAATCTAATCCCAAAGCCAGCAGAAGGCAGGAAATACTTAAAATCAGAGCAGAAATAAATGAAATAGAGAATAAAAAATGCATAAGATCAACAAATCAAAAAGCTGGTTCTTTGAAAAGATTAACAAGATTGACAAATCCCTAGCCAACCTAACCAAAAGAAAGAGGGAATCAACTCAAATTATTAAACTCAGAAATAAAAAAAGGAGCCGGGCGTGGTGGCGCACACTTGTAATCCCAGCATTCGGGAGGCTGAGACCGGAGGATCCGGGTTCGCGGCCAGCCTCAGCTACCTAGTGAGGCACTCCGTAACTTAGTGAGACTCAGTTTCAAAATAAAGAATAAAAAATAGGGCTGGGGGTGTAGCTCGGAGGTAGATTTTGAAAATCTATATTCCAATAAACTGGAAAACATGGAAGAAATAAACAGATTTATAAACACATACAACCTACCTAAATTGAACCAAGAGGATATAGAAAACAGAAACCGACTAATAGCAAAGAAATAGAAACAGCAATAAAAATTCTGCCATCAAAGAAAAGCCCAGGTCCATATGGGTTTCCAGCTGAATTCTACAAAACCTTTACAGAAAAACTAGTCCCAATACTTTACAAGTTACTCCATGAAATCAAAAGAGATGGAATTCTTCCAAACTCCTTCTCTGAGGTCAGTATCACATTAATACCAAAACTAAATAAAGATACCTCAAGAAAAGAAAATTACAGACCAATGTCATTGATGATCATAGATGCAAAAGTTTTAACCAAAATGCTAGCCGTGCATATTCAAAATCACATTACAAAAATTGTACACCATGACCAAGTTGTTTTCATCCCAGAAAAGCAAGGCTGGTTCAACATACACAAATCAATACATGTCATTCACCACATAAATAGAACTAAGAACAAAAAAAATCACATGATCATATCAATGGATGCTGAAAAAGCATTTGATAAAATCCAACAGCCTTTCATGCAAAAACAATGCAGAAAATCGGAATAAAAGGAATATATCTCAATATCATTAAGGCAATATACAATAAACTCAAAGCCAACACCATATTGAATGGGGAAAAACTCCAGGAATTCCCTTTAAAATTAGGAACAAGACAAGGATGCTCACTATCACCACTCCTTTTCAATATATTCCTCGAGACTCTTGCCAGAGCAGTAAGAAAAGAGAAGGATATCAAAGGAATTCAAATAGGAAAAGAAGAATTAAAATTATCTTTATTTGTACACAACATATTTCTATATCTAGAAGACCCAAAAAACTCAACCAAACAACTACTAGAGCTGATTAACAAATTCAGCAAAGTAGTGGGATACACAATCAACCTAAAAAATTCAGTAGCTTTTCTATATGTCAACCATGAATCCATAGAGAAAGAAATACAGAAAATAATTCCATTCACAATATCTCAAAACCAATAAAATACCTAGGAATAAACTTAACCAATGAAGTAAAAGACCTCTACAATGAAAATTATAATAAAACTAAAGAAATTTAAGATCTTGAAAGATGGAAAGATCTCCCTTGCTCTTGGATAGACAGAATAAATATCATAAAAATGCCCATTCTACCAAAAGTGATCTACAGAGTCAATGCAATCCCTATCAAAATACCAATGTCATTCTTCATAGACCTAGAAAAATCCACCATAAATTTCATATGGAGATACAAAAGACCCAGAATTGCCAAAGCAATTTTCAGCAATAAGAACCATGCAGGAGGTATCACAATTCCTGACTTATATTACAGAGCTACAGTAATTAAAACAGCATGGTATTGGCACAAAACAGTAGACCAATGGAACAGAATAGAAGATACAGAAACAAATCCACTCACTTATAGTCAATTGATCTTTGACAAAGGGGCCAAATACATATGCTAGAGAAAAGACAGCCTTTTCAACAAATGGTATTGGGAAAGATGGTTATCTATTTGTAGAAAAATGGAACTAAATCCATACTTCTCACTCTGCACAGGAGTAAATTCGAGATGGATCAAAAACCTGGAAGTTAGACCAGAGATGGTGAAGCTACTAGAGGAGGGCATAGGTTCAACACTCCAACATATAGGTACAGGTAGAAACTTCCTCAGCAAGACCGACTTCCAAAGCTCAGTAAATTAAAATGAGAATATGTGGTGGGATGGCATTAAACTAAGAAGTTTCTGCACATCAAAGGAAACCATCAAGTGTATAAAGAGAAAGCCTACAGAATGGGAGAAGATCTTTACCAGCCATTCCTTTGTCAGAGGATTAATATCTAGAATATACAAAGAACTTAAAATAATTTACACTAGAAAAAACAACCCAATCAAGAAATGGACAACTGAAGTGAATAGACATTTCACAAAAGAAGAGATACAAATTGCCAATAGATGCATGAAAAAATGTTCAACATCATTAGCAATTAGGGAGATGAAAATCCAAACTACACTGAGATTCCATCTAACCTCAATGATAATGGTAATCATCAAGAAGTAAAATAGCAATAAATGTTGGTGAGGATGTGGGGAAATAGGAACTCTTCTACATTGCTGGTGGTATTGCAAACTAGTTCAGCCACTATGGAGTTCAGTGTGGAGGTTCCTTAGAAAACTGGGAATGGATCCACCATATGATCTGGCTATACCACTCCTGGGTATCTTTCCAAAGAGGCTGGAACCAGAGGACTACAGTAATATATGCATACCAATGTTCATAGCAGCACAATTCACAATAGCCAAATCATGGAACCAACCCAGGTGTCCACCAACAGATGAATGGATTACAAAACTATAGGAAATACACACAATGGAATTCTACTCAGCAATAAAGAACAAAATTATGTCATTTGCAAGAACATGGAAGGACTTGGAGAAGATTATGTTAAGTGAGATTAGCCAGTCACAGAAAGTGAAGGGACATATGTTTTCTTTTTTTTTTTTTCACTTTGTAAAATTGAATTTATTTATTTATTTATTTTTAAAATTTAATTTTATTGTAGTAATTCGTGCAATAAAGCATACATCTTTGTTAAGTACAAGTTGTTAAAAACATATTTGCACACAATTCTCATTTGACCCCTTCCCCAATTCCCACCCCGTTCCCTCCCCTTCCCTCCCCCTCAGGTTCAGTTCAGTGAGTGACCTTGATATGACTGTGTAAGTACATCATGTGCCTTAGGGTGTCCCTCGGCCCCATGCATACACTATAATTAAATCAACTTCTTTGCTTATCGAGGATCTCTCCTTTTCATTTGGAGACCCTCCTATGCCCCATCTTCTCCCTAGCATCCGCATATTAGGGAGAACATATGCTTCTTTACTCTTTGTGACTGACTAATCTCATTTAACATAATGTTTTCCAGTTGCATCCATTTCGCTGCAAAGAACATGATTTTGTTCTTCTTTATGGCTGAGTAAAATTCCATTGTGTACATATCCCATAGTTTTGTAATCCATTCATCTGTGGATGGGCATCTCGGCTGGTTCCATAGTTTGGCTATTGTGAATTGAGCCGCTATAAACATAGATACACATGCATTGGTTTGATAGTTTGTTTTCTTTAACATGTGCAATCTAGGGATTAACTGGGATACCAGAGGGACTCCAGATAATGGAGTATAACCTCACTGGAGCCAGAGAAGTGGTTTAAGGGAAGGGGCAGGGGAATACTGAGGTTTATTATTGGAAATATTAACATCAACTCTATGTACATATGTGAAAATCCCAATGTCAATCTCAGAACTCTATATGAAGGGGGGAGCAGGAGAGGTGGGGGGAGGGTACCAAGTGCTGTGTATGTCATTATCAACCTGATTTACAATATCATGTGAGATTATAATGCACCAATAAAAGCACATAAAATGTAATATATCTCAGTAATTATAGTACTTGGGAAGCTGAAACAGGAGCATTGTAAGTTAGAGACGACTTAGAAAAATCTTTAGCAACTTAGCTAGACACTGTTTCAAAATAAAAAATAAAAAGGTCTGGGGGTATAGCTAGGAGGTACAACCAGGGATCAATCCCCAGTACCAAAAAAAAAATGTAATATATCTCCATTTCCTCCTAATGTACCTTGTTCTTAGGGACTTCCCTATCTCAGTAAACAGCTACCCCATCTTCCAGTTGCTAAGCCTAAAATCTCTGGAGTCTTACTTGACTCCTCTTTATCACATAGCTAAATTCAATCCACTCTAAACATTTTGGAGCTTTGTACTCACCTGCTTCTCACCACATTTCCTTTTATAATTGTGATCTAAATCCTATTCATCTCCTGGTTGAATTTGCACAACAGCCTCTGTGGTCTCACTACTTCTCCTTAGTCAATTATAATAGAGGAGTCAGATAAGTCAAAACATGTCACTCCTATGCTCAAAACCCTCCAAGGATTCCCTTCTCATTCAGAGTAAAAGTTGATGTCCTTAGGGGCCTAAAAGACCCAATATAACCAGATTCCTATTACGTCTCTGAGTTCATTATCTACTAGACTCCTGCCACCCTGGTCTTCTTTAACTGCCTCAATAAGCCAAGCACACTCCTGCCTCAGGGGTCTCCAGTTAATGGGACCCTACTGCACTGCTTATCTTCCAATTATCCATGTGGCTCACATCCTTAGGTCCTTTGGATTTTGCTTAAATGTCTCCCATTCATAAGAATGTTATTGGCCACAATTATTTTTTTTTAATTTAAAAAAATTATGTTTGGGTGCTATATAAAAAACAGTTAAGGACATATCATATTTCAGATATAAACACTTGGTTTTCTTGAATGTAATTTATTTATTGGTTTAAAACAAAGCTTATTTGCTCTTAAAAATGAGGCCTGTTAACCTAAACATAACATATATTTATTACATGCAAAATATTGTTTATATAGCCACTTTTAAGCAGTAATATTTTATCAGTGTGAATGTTCCTTTATACATCCTGATAATTATTTGTTACTTAACCTCACTCTGGAAGAACAAAATAAACTTGAATATTGAAACTAAAAAAAATTATCTTGATTTTTTTTATATGTATGTGGCACTGGGAAATGAATCCAGGGGCATTCCACCTCTGAATTACACTCCAATCCTATTATGTTTTTTACTTTGAGACAGAATCTTGCTAAGTTACCATGTGATGGCCTCCAATCTGTGATCCTCCTGTTTCAGACTCCAATGTACTGGGATTACAGGTCCACATGCCACTGTGCCCAGCTTTGGTTTACAATCTTATAGGAATAATGTATTAATTTGTCAAGGGGGCCTTTATAATGTGAAACACAAAAAGACACCAGGTTTTAAATTGTATGTCAAAAATTAAAGCTGAGCCTGCTGGCACACACCTGTAATCCCAGTACTTGAGAGGCTGAGGCAGGAGTTATCACAGGTTCAAGAGCAGCCTCAGCAAATTAGCAAGATCCTCAGTAATTTTGGGAGACACTCTCTCCCTTCCTTTTTCTTCTCCTTCTTTCTTCTTCCCTCCCTCCCTCTTCCCTAGGGGATTGCACACAGGGGCACTCTACCTCTAAGCTACACTCCAGCCCTATATTATCTTTATTTTGAAACAGGGTCTCACTAAGTTGGTGAAAGGCCTCACTAAATTTCTGAGGCTAGTCTCAAACCTTGAATCCTACTGTCTCAGACTCCCAAGTACTGGGATTTTAGGCATGTGCCACCATCCCCAGCTGAGACCCTGTTTCAAAATAAAATATAAAAAGGGCTAGGGGTATAGCTCAAGAGGTAAAAATGCCCTTGTATTCAATTCCCCCATCCTCTGTATTAGCTATTCTTAACTATTAGCCTACTGTGGACCTCACATTTAAATGGCAGCATTCTACTTCTGTCACACATATAAACACCCTTTTCCTCTTTATGTTTCCACATTGCACTTATCACTATATGATACATCATATATTTAGTTTATTTATCAATGTCTATCTCCAATCTTATTTTTCTTAGAATATAAGCTTCTCGAGGGTAGTGATGCTATTTACCTAGTGCTAAGAACTGAGCCTACCCAGCACAAACTTAACACAAGAATATTTATTGAATGAATAAATGAATTGTTAAGATGCTGATGATAAATGATATTTACTGAGCTCTTGCTATGTGCCAGGCATTGTGCTAAGCACTTGGCACTTCTTATATGAAAAAAGAAACAGGATAGCTACAAGATAATACTGTTTTCGAAACCAAGGAAGGCGAAGTTTCCAGTAGTCAAGTTGACTAATAGGACCAGTGATGAAATAGAGTCAAGTGGATGGATAAATAAAAACAGGCAATTAGATACTACAAAGTCATTGATGGTATTACTGAGTCCTTGTTTTTAGAAACATGGTTATGTTGGGTCAAAGTACAATCAGGAGCCAAAGAATAGGACACAGTAATGCCAATTACCACTTCAAAAACTGGGCAGAAAAGAGGGTATTCTAGGAAAGTTCTTTCAGGATAGGGAAGACTGGAGAATCTTGATTGGCTCAATGACAAAATAAGAAGAAAGAAGAAATTGAAGAGTCTAGAGAATAGAATAGAGTCACTAAAAAGAACATGTTGGAGAATGTGAAGGAAACTCAGTGTGTCAAGTTAGAGTAGCTTTCTTCCATAAATAACACGGCTCAATTTTCCCTTTTCTTGTTTCTTTAAAGTGAAGACAGAAGAAAGAACCTAAGAGTAGAGAAGGAAAAGAGTGACTTACAAGTGCTTTCAAGGTTGCCAAAGATGGTAAACAAAGGTGATATTTTTTCAGATTATCAACTATTAATTGTGATCACTAAAATATAAGATGTAATATTAGGAAGGACAGAAAGATATTGATATATTATTTTAAGGAATATTGTTTTTGTATGCATGTATGGATACATGCATGCATATATGAATATACATATATGTAGATGCATATATAAATATACATATATGAGCCAGGCCTGGTGGCCCTCGCTTGTAATCCCAGCATTTGGGAGGCTGAGAACGAAGGATCCGGGTTCGCCACCAGCCTCAGCTACTTAGTGAGGCATTCCACAACTTAGTAAGACCCTGTTTCAAAATAAAGAATAAAAAATAGGGCTGGGGGTGTAGCTTGGAGGTTGAATGCCCCTGAGTTCAATCCCTAGTACCGGAAAATAAATAAATAAATAAATAAATAAATAAATAAATATGTATATGCATATATGAATATACATATATTCACATGCGTATATGAGTATACACAGTTATATGCCAAATTTTTCTTAGAACCTACAGGGATTTTTCTGGCATCTGAGAGTTACTGTAAGGGACTTCTAGCTATGTTGAAACCCCTCTGCTTGACGAGCTTGCACCTAGCTGGCTGGAAGTTGTGGAAGTCCTTGTATAGATACAGACAGATAATTCAGAGTTAATGCTCATTTCTTGTTTAAAGAATGATCCTGGAATAGAAATGAAGAAATGAAATCTCATGACAGTATCATCATAAAGTCATCAGCCAGATGGCAGTCCTTGAAATCTAATCCTTAGAGGCCTCTCACAATAATTTGTAATATCACATCTAATATTATCTTATTCACAAATTCCTATCTATTCACAGATACTGAAGAGAAAGAAATAAATTTGCAGAGGCTTACATTTCTCACTGTGTATGTCAACATGGACTCTATATGGAATATGATGAGGAAGACAAAATATCTCCCTACAAAGGCCATCTATGTGCTGATCCAAGATTCTAAAGTAAACATAGGTTTACCTTTGTTTGTTTTTATTTATGTCTCAAAACTATGACTTGCCAGTGTATGATATCAAAGTAAGGTTTTTCCAAGTTACATTTATCTTTTTTAGCAATCAGTAATTTAAAAATGAACTGAAGATTTTACTGCTTTAAATAGGTTTCCAAATAAACAAAAATGTTGCATAGATTTCTCTAAATTATTGACAGTTTCATTGAAGGCAACATATTAGTGTTCTATTGTAAAAATAGTGTCCAATCTGATTTGTGAGCAATGATGTAATCAGAATATTTTCCATGGCAGTTTTTCAAAGATGCAAGACACTTTGCCTGCATTATCCAAATATCAAAATTATAAATCTTGCCTTTTTATAATTATACATGATGAATATATTTAAATTGTTAATTAAGATTAATTGAGAATATGCTTTCAAACATATATGAAATTATACAGAAAAATTAAACATTATCTCACAATTAGGAAAGAATATTAAGCTTCCTATTTCTTTCACCAAGTTTCAATTCTAAATCTTGCCTTTTAAAATGAGTTTCTACTATTTACAAAAGTGAAATCACCACTCTGCCATAGTTATTGCTTTTTTAGAGTTTAAATACCAAGAGTATAAAATGGAAAAATAGAAGAAATTAATTAGAGAGACAAGGAAATGCAACATGAACCACTTTGAAAAGGAAGCACTACTTATTTATGAAATGTGGCAGTAACTATATTTGGAATAATATAGCACATAATCATTAAAAATGTCCCCCAAACTGCTTAGGTAAATGTCAGTAAAGATGACTTGGAGTAGGACTGTCATTATACAACTTTATGTGATGAAAGAAATGTCACACTTTACAGTATGTGATAGGGAAGCCATTAGTAATATGTGGTTCTTAAGCACTTGAAAGATGGCTAAAGAGAAAGAGAAACTGAATTTTACATTTTATTCAATCATAATTAAACTTAAATAGCCATCTGTGGCTGATGTTTATTCTATTGGACAGCACAAATACAGAGGATGGTGATTCTACTTCACTTTTGCATTCAGTTGGGCAAGAATTTAGACAAAGATCAAAATGTTAAGATCACCCAAAGAGTTTTCTTATTCTTTATTGTTATAGAATAAGATCTATAATAATGTAAAATAAGAGAAGCTACAGACAATGCATACTATGGTTTATTCTGTACAATGGACACACATAGCAAACAGAGAATATTAATTTTGAATATAAAGTCTCATTAGCCAATAAAAAATCTTATTCTCCTCACAATCTCTTGCACTGATCAGAAAAACTATCAAGCCCAAGTGGACCATTTTTTATTATAATCCCACTCCACCAATCAATGCTCTAAGTGGTTATTTTTCTAGGAAAGATAATGCAGCCCAGCTCCAGTATGCCAGTTTGTCTTTCCATGCCCTTTGTGGAGGACATTCTCTATTGACTGGCCCAACTTCAATCCACACCCACAAAAGATGATTATGTGACACAATTCTGGTCCTAAAGTTTCTAAGAAAACTGTTGCTTTCCTCATACAAGAACTGTCCCTTTTTTCCTTCCCTTTTCTGCTAGAATGAACACATTCTGAGGGAAATACCAAGAAGAACGTAAAGACTTCAAGGCTGATATTGCCAGGCCACTGAATCAATGCCAGCAACTGCCTACCTCTGCACTTCTCAATATGTGAGACTAAGAGACCTCTAATTGATAAGCCACTGAAGTTTTATGTTCCTTGAAACTGAAAAGCTACCCTAACAGAGTTTTCTCTGTGTTGAGTTATTGACACAGCAGAGGGAGATGTAATTAGTTATTTTTGTCTGTTTATTTACCTGTCCAATCAAAAAATGTTTTGGGGGTGATTACTATGTGCTAAGCTAAGTGTCAGTTAATATGATGATGGCCACGCAGAACCAACATTCTCATAGGACACAAAGACTCATAATCATTTAGGTATAGTGTAGTGAGATAAATACTCTAATAGAGGACCAAAGAAGCAAGAACTTTTAGGGTTGGTAGAGAAGGCTTCCTGGAGGAATTAATACTTAAACAGAGACCTAGATAATGAGTAGAACTTAGATAAAGAAGAGGGAATGATATGTACTAGGTCAGCAAATGATAGAGAAGAGAGAAGACAGCTAAAACGAAATGAAAAGAGCTCACTGTTACTTAATTGTATGTGATGGAAGGAAGGGGAGGATCCAAGGAGAGGAAGAAATTAGGCTCCATTTATAAGGAAAGGCCAAATCACACAAGACCTTAAAACCATTTAAAGGAGTGTGGACTGTCTTGAAAAAGTAATGGATAATCCACTAATGATTTAAAAATTGGGAGGGGGTGAGCTATATACTATATTTAGAAAGATCATCCTGGATTCTATGTAGAGAAAAGGTGGAAAGGAGGAAGACTAGAAGCGAAATGAGTAAGGTGAATGATGTAGTCATTAGGGCCAGACGTCACAGTAAAGGATTAGGAATGGAAAGAGGGACTTGATTTGAAAGCTATTTAGACAGTAAATGACTTTGCCTTAGTTTAGCTATTGGAGATAAAGAAGGAAGAGTCAAACATGACTCTTACCTTTCCAAATTGAACAAGTGGATAGAGTGTGGTAATGTTCACTGAATAGGGACCAGAGGAAGAGAAGTTGGTTGTATTTGAAGAAAAAGGCTGGAAGAGGGAAAATATGAGTTTAACGTGGATCTATTCAATTTGAAATTCCTGTAGGAAATTAAAATGGAAAGAAAGTAATCTGATATGCATGTCTAATGCTCAAAAGAACATTTTTAGCTGGAAATACAGATAGGTAGCCATTAGCATACTAAAAATACACAACTGGACAAATTTTCACCAAGAGTATGTGTAAAGTGAGAAAAGAACAGAGAATTTCATAGGCATGAGTCAAAAGTAGCATGGTAAATTCCAAATTCTGTATGGGCCAGCTAAGTGTGTAAGTTGGTTTCTAAAATTCTAATTTACTTTACCCACTGGAAAGTAACTGTATACCATCATTAGATGATAGCTTCTTAGGGAAAAAGTCAAGAAATATAAATGGGAAGTTCTTCCCCTGAAGAATCCAAAGATCTGAATAAAGTGATAAGGGACCTTGGACCTTAGAGAGTTGCTTAGGGCATTATGCAGTAGAAGAATGTGGAGAGACGGGTTTGTTAGAAAGAGTAGTGTGGATGGAATAGATATGTCTCATGAAGCTCTGCTTTTGTACCATGAAGAAGTTTACTTAACCCCTTCTTAGTTTACATCTCTAAACTCACCAAATTAACTACTGATCTTGATTTGCTTTCCCAAAGAGGCTTCTGTTTGAGAAGTAGGTTATTTCCCACAGAGAGCTAATGATTGACTCTCTGATACTCTGATACCGTTTTTTTTTTTTTTTTTTTTGGTTGTACTGGGGATATAAGCCACATGATTCTACCACTGAATTACACTCCCAGCCCTTCTTATTTTTATTTTGATATTGGTTTCCCTAAGTTACTGTGCACTGGTCTTGACCTTATGATCCTTTTGTCTCAGCCTCCCAAGTACTGGGATTAATAGGCATACACTACCATGCTCAGCTTGCTACCAATTGATTTCATATAGATAACTCTTCCCAAAGCTAATCTTCCATTCTTTAACTGAATGGATAACAGATTTGTATTTGGAGAAAAATGTCCAAATCTTGCCACCGAGAAGAGGCAGAAACTGTTAGATTGTTTCCCCAAATATCGGTCACCGATTGAAGTCTGCCTTTCTCTACCAGGGACCATATGATAGGGCCCCAAATATAACTCCTCAACTTCAGGTGGAATTTTCCTTTCTATGGTCTTCTGGACTCCCACTGTCTGGAGTTCAGGAATAGTGGTGCTGTATTTTCTGTGGTTACTAGTTTAAATCAATTTTTCCAGGAGTGGCCACTCTTTAATCTCTTAGCCCACTTTCACAATTTACTTGATTTCTTGATTCCCATATATCAATAGTTCATTTCTCCTAACACTTCCTGCTTTTAGTTTATTATCTATTCTTTTCCTAAGTGGTGCTCTTTCCTCTTCATAGAGACCACTTGACTTTTTCAATTATTCATGTCAGCTTCTGGAATTCACCTTTCACTATGGTCTTCCTCATCATTGTCCAGATACTATATCTGCACATTTTTGGACAGAACTCAAATAAGCATCCACCAATTCTTAAATCAGAATATGCACAAGGTAACTCTATATTATGCAAATGGATTCATTATTCAGAAAATATTTGCTAGCTCCCAATTATTTTACCTGGTTTAGAACCTGGGGGTGTGTCAAAGAAGAAAACAGTCTCTGCCCTCCTTAAGTTTAGACTAATTTGTAAGACAAACATGAAACAATTAGTTACATAATCCATATTTTAATTTATAATTGAAGTGCTAATTCAAGAAAAGCATGGGGAGTTAAAAGAGTTGATAAGGAGACAGAACCTAGTTTAAGGAGACAGTGTCTCTAAGAGCTGTTAATTCCCATAAATACATAATTGGAAAAAAAGTTATGAATTATATTACCCTACATGGATTTTTTTTTCCCATTGGCACCATGGACAGGTAACTCCATCATGGAGCTCAAAGTGACTTCTTTGTCAGATTACGTATGAAGCAGTATGAGTCCTGATGGGATAAAAACGTATTTCTTTGAATGGCGTTCTCAAAGAGGATTGATGAATGGTTCTTCTAGCTACAGATCAATATTTTGTTTTCATTTACTCTTAGTTTTGCCACTACCTTTTTGACTGTGGGTAAATCATTTAATTTACCATATCTCATGTTCCTCATCATTACAACAAGAGACTGAGCTATACCTTTGAGTTGAATTGGCATTTGTCATCTTGGATCTTTCTACGCTTCAGTTTATCAGGATTAGAAAAACAAATCTGTAATGTCCATTTAGTGTCATGACCCATTCATTATAGCCAATAATGGTTTTATATATAAAATGCAGTTCTTACCTTTTATGAATGTTTCCCCAAGAGGCATTGATGTTCTCTGTTATCATGTGCACTTTTCTGGTATCATCTGCAGAATAATCCCGGAGAAGTTTCAGTGCCAAGTCGTTTGCCACATCTACATATATCTGCCATTGGTGGAGGTCTTTGGCCAACTGCTATAGATGTGTATGGGAAAGAGAATGAATGTCAGTTATTTTTTCTTCTGAAATTCTAGGTGGAATTCCTTCAAATGCTTCATAAATAGCTTTGAATCCTCAGATCAGATGTTTTTACATGATTGTTTTTAACCTACCATGTGATTTGGCCAACCATGACCATGTGAGCTAACCTACTTTTCATGACAGAACTTTTCAAATGAAGCATCTTAAGCAATAATCAGTTTCAGGTATTTCAATATAGTACTAATTAACTTGAAGTAAATTGGGCTTAATTGTTTTTTATTATAGGAGAGCGCAAACTATAAAAACAAGAGGGTATAGAATTGTTGTATATGTGACCTATAATAAAATTTGAATAGAAAGCTGTTTCATGCATTTCTTCTCTTCATTAACTTGTTGAATTGTTTATGTAATTAGTGCCATCTACTGGCATCAACTAAACCTACATACAGAAGGAACAATAAAGGACAATTCTGTGTTCTAGTTATGAAACTTTTTGAAGAACCACAATACTTACAAATATCCTACTCTAAAATTAGAATAAAAGTCAAAATATAAGAATCTTCTTAAATCAAATCATCTGTGTTTTCTTTGTCTTTAAAAATTGAGCGCTATCAAATCAGCCATTTCATTATTAGAAGGTTATTTCAAAGAAAGAAGTCAATCAATGAGAGGTGTATATGGAAGCATATCAACTTGATACTTCTATTAAAGGCTTCTATAAGTAGCAGACTTTTCAACATTGACATAATATTAAATTCTCTGGATAGTTACATTAAATTCAACATGGTGAGTTAAGCTGTTGATAAATGGGCAAAAAAGCCGGGCGTGGTGGCGCATGCTTGTAATTCCAGCATTCGGGAGGCTGAGACTGGAGGATCCGGGTTCGCGGCCAGCCTCAGCTACCTAGTGAGGCACTGCGCAACTTAGTGAGACCCGGTTTCAAAATAAAGAATAAAAAAAAAATAGGGCTGGGGGTATAGCTCAGAGGTAGAATGTCCCTGAGTTCAATCCCCAGTACCACAAAAAAAAAAATGGGCAAAAAAATAAGAATAGGCAATTTAAGGAAGAGAAAGAATAAAATGATTTTATAAAAGAAAAATGAAAAAAGTTAACTTTCAAGTAAAAAAAAGCATAGTGCATTTAATCAGAGAGGTAAAAATTTTACACCAATTAAATTAACAAAAAGTAAAGTCCAAAGCCAGAAAAACTGGTAAAATTAGCACATTTATGTATTATTGCTGGGAAAAGTATCTACTAGGGGAATTAGGTAATAGATAACAAGAAACATACAAGTGCTTATTCCCACTGAACCAGTAATCTCACTTTTTGGACTTCATTCTAATAAAATATTCCAAAGAAAATAAATATATCATAAGAATAAAGATATTCATGAATAAAAAGTAAAAATAAAAGATCTCAAATAATTTCAATATTCAATGAGGGAATGTTAAAAGGATATGATACATTAACACAATAACCAAATATGTAGTAAATGTGCAAGGTAATCACTACAAAAAGAACATGATTTTCTTGCATAAAAAACAGAAGACAATTTTATATACACTGTGCTTCTTTCTTTTTCAGTACTGGGTATTGAATCCAGGGCCTCGAGCATGCTAAACAAGTGCTCTACCACTGAGCTACATCCCCAGACCTTTATATTTTGAGACAGTCTCACTAAATTGCTTGTGCTGGCTTTGAACTTGGAATCCTCCTGCCTTAGCCTCCTGTAATTTCTCCACTTGGCAGCTGCAAAAAGCCACCAGCTATTCAGTGCCCCCACCCATGCTGCTCATTCCCCTTCCTATAAAACCTCAGTCACTGTGGACCCCTGGAAGACATGGCTAAGGGCAGGGGTCCTCTTATCTTCTTGGTGTAGCTGCACTCATTAAAGTTGCTTCCATACTTCTTACCATTACCATTTTTTGTTTTGTTTTTATGGTGAGTAGTTAGACCTGGTATGTGGATCCCCAGTGAGACCTCTGGCCTAGGAATCCGATAACAAAATCATTTTGTTTTAACATTTGTTGCTTTGTGTTAGAATCACATTTATATAATAAAAATCAAATACTGGTAATCATAGTTTTAATGTGTTTGATTGTATTCCCATTCCTTAAAAATATATAATCTGTATTTAATATGGCAGTTCTTAGTTAACTAGAACATTCTATTCTAGAATCAAACTAACTACTGGAATTTACTACATATGGCAAATAGATCCAAATCACCAACTATTACCAAGAAGAAAAGCAGAAGAGTTTCTAATGGCACAGAGAATCTCTGCTGCTACTACATAGCAACTACAGTTTATCCTCGTGGAATGCCTCCTTATCCTCCCACTCCTTACAGCAAGCACCAGAGCTCCTATTTCCTACTTTTCAGATTCCCACACTATACAAAAGCTCTTCTGAAGTGAGACACCACCTGAAGTCTGGACTTTTCTAGACATTTCCTTCCTTACAAAATTGCTTCTCCTTCCCTTCTCCTCTTCACTTAAGTCAAACCTAAAGTGATAAAAGTAATGGATACTAGATTGGAAAGACCAATTAGCCCTTGTAGTATAGAGGGTGGTATTTGCATTTTAAAAGAAAAGCTTGCTATCTATCATCTACTAATTCTAATTAATACCAGGAACATTGCCAAATTACTTGGTTATTGTTTTCCTAGGTAACACCTTTCTATGAAGGATTCAATTGTTAAATACTTCTGCTGAATCTACATCAGAGCATATATGTATAGGCTTACAAATATGCAATATAAAAATTTAATGAATATATAATTAAATCATTTACCTATGGAAGTTAAATATTCTTAAACACTATCCCTTATTCATGGGTTGCTATTTGAAAAGTCTAGATATAAGAGGATAGGATTTCTGAATGGTTTCATGGTTATATGTATATTTTCATATCCATCAAATTATATGTGTTAAACATACATGGTGTTTTTGTATATCAATTCCACCTCAATCAAGCTGTTGAAAATTAAAAAATAAAGCAAAGTGTATACTGATGAATCCTAAAAATAATCTATAGAATATAAATATATCTAGAAGTATAAGTTGCAAGATATGCAGAGAAATTCCAAAATCTCTGAAAGAAATAGCAACTTAGGGGCTTTATAGTAAAACGGCAGTGAAAGGGTGAACTTGACTTCAAACCAAAGCTTTTTGTTATATGCTTGAAAGACAAAAATAAACATGCTATGTATTTGTCTTTAATGTTGTATTTATAATAAGTTTAAAAATTTTTACTTAAAAAATTGTATTCTGGGGTCACAGAATACTGTCTAGGTTTTGTGAGGATGAAGGATTAAAAATAAAAACTGTCAATGACCTTGACCAACCTCTACAATGTTAAGGCCCTTATCTACAACAGAAAAGGTCTCCACAGAGCTTTCTTTCCTCCTTTCTTGAAGACATTCACCAGAATAGGCTGGCTTCCCTTCCTTCTAAGGTAATCTGCACTCTGCCTAGCCTTGGGCTTTACCCAAGTGTCATTCACACTGAGAACCATGACCTTGACCAGCTTTTCTACCCCTGTGAAATCTACTACTGGGATAACTCCAGACCTCAGAAGGAGTGTAAATTTAAAAACACAATAGATTTCACACACTCCCTTTTCTCTTTCTGAATTCCATTTACAATGGTGTACCCTACAGGGAATTGTTTGTGTGGTGATCATGGTGTGTGAAGAAATTTAAAATACTGTGGAGAGCACTAGTCTATAAAAAAAAGATGGCTTTGTTGGTATATATGTGCATGTGCATGTGTGCTTTCTATGAAGAACAGGAAATGTGAAACTCCAAAGACTGTATCTCCAACCATGAAAGAAATATTTCATACTCAAACCTAACATGATGCAGCTAAAAACATGTACTTGGTATTTTATATACAGTATTTTAGGCAGAAAAATGATTGTGGACTACAAGACAACCTGAAGAAAATTTCAAGAATTTTGAGGCATTATTTTCCATCTTTTTTGGTACTAGGGATTAAACCCAGAGGTATTCTACCTCCGAGCTATACCCTCAGCCCTTTTTTAAAATTTTTAATTTTGAAACAGAATTTCATTAGATTGCTCAGTCTCATTACATTGCTGAAGCTGTCCTCGAACCTGTGATCATAAGCACTGAGATTACAGGCATGTGCCACCATACCTGGCTTTGCCATTTCTCAGTTTTTAAACTTGCAGCAAATCTTTTTAGGTATATTGAACACATGGTAGAAAAGTGGGAAAGAATAGAAAGAATATTTAAAAGTCTGAACAATAGAATAAACCTGCTAAGTTTCAGTACTGCCTTAATTACTTCGTAGTTATGTGACCAATGGGAAAGTTAATCATCTTATTCATGCCTCAGTTTCTTCCTTTGTCAAGTGGGAATATTAACAATATCTACCTTGGAACACTATTATGAAGAGTAACTTTAGAAAATTCATGGAAAATACAAAGATGTCTGGCATGGCCAAAGAATTACACAAACACTAGTTGTTGTTGTTGTTGTTGTTGTTGTTGTTGTTATTGTTATTATGATCATTGCTATCACTGCTTTCTTTTTTTTTTTTTTGATACTGGGGATTGAATCCAGGGATGCTCTTCTGATCTAGATCCCCAGCCCTTTTATTTTTTATTTTGAAACAGTGTCTTACTAAATTGCTTAGGTTGTTCTTGAACCTGCAATCCTCCTATCTCAGCCTCCTAAGTACTGAGATTATAGATGTGCCCCACCATGCCCAGTTTACTCTTTTTGTGTGCGTGTGTGGTACTGGGTATCAATCTCGGGGCATTCTTCCGAGCTACACCTTCAGCTCTATTTTACTTTTATTCTGAAATAGGGTCTCACTAGTTTGATGAGAGTCTCACTACTTGGTGAGGCTGCCCTCAAACCTGTAATCCTCCTATCACATCTATATTCACCAAGGTAGCCTCTACTGAATGCAAAGCAAGTGGTTCACTGTCTTATAGACATTGGCTATAAATACAATAGCTCTAAAAGGTTCCCTTTAATTTAGAAGATAAAAGTAAGTGCATAGATGTATAGTTAAATTTTTAGAGTTGAATTATGGGAAATTTTTCTTATAAAACGTGTTCTGGGATTTTCACTTACAAGTGAAATAAACATTTGTTCTGGGTAAACTAGACTTTTGATGTTTTAGATGACTGTCCCAAAGGAGCTTCATAAAAAGTAGTGAGAAATAACAAAGGTGCCTTCCCAAGAAGCCTTGTTTGACCATTGCTTTGCAGTTTGAGCTTAAGGAAGTCATTAATGTTGTGAGTCCCAGTTTTGCTATCTGCAGAATAGTACAGGGACACTTACTCTGTCTATTCCTCAAATCAAGGAATTGAGGAGTCAAAATCAAATTGCTTGGAAATTTATAAAACAGGATCCCAATATAATTATGGATAAAAGTTCTATGTATCAGATCTCTTCCTCCCTCCCTCATTTTCTTCCTTCCTTCCTTCTGTACTGGTGATTGAACCCAAGAGCATTTTACCTCCAAACTACACCTGCCCTTTTTTAAATTTTGAAACAGGGTCTTGCTAAGGTTCTGAGGCTGGCCTCAAGCCTGCTATCTTTCATGCCTCAGCTTCCTAAGAACTGGGATTAAAGATGTGGGGTTTCTGTCATGTTGCCTTAGAAAACACGTTTGTATTTATGAACTAAGGAATTCATGGAAAGGTTTAGCTCTGTGAACTCACAACTAAGAGTTTATTAACTCTTCAATCTCTGCCCACTTTCTATTCCACTTAGTGCTACAGCTACAGATGGACTAACACTTCCCCTTTTTTTGCGGTACTGGGGATTGAACTCAGGGGCATTCTAACTCCGAGCTACACCCCCAGCCCTATTTTTTATTCTTTATTTTGAAACAGGGTCTCACTAAGTTGCGGAGTGCCTCACTAGGTAGCTGAGGCTGGCCTCGAACCCGGATCCTCTGGTCTCAGCCTCCCGAATGCTGGAATTACAAGCATGCACCACCACACCGGGCTGGACTAACCCCTTTTAAGGGCCAGAATTTCTTAGGATCTCTTGCAAGTTAGTGTCTTGCTGGATCAGACCAATGAGAGGCACTGGTAGGGGATAAAAGGGCAGGAGAAAGGGTGAAACTAGAGACTTTCTCTCTTGCTCTCTTCATGGGGGTAGTGTCTCCATTTCCTCTCCCTCTGTAGTAATTCCAGTACCTGCTCTGCAACCCCCGCAGGTGGCTTAGTTAGCACCAGATGGTTCTGATTTCTCAGCTTTGGTAATGCTTGGCTCTCCAGGCTTTGATGTGGTAACAGCTCCCTGATGTTGCTAAATCTGGAGTTATCTCACTATCTCCTGTTGTATTTTTTCAGCTTCTCCATCACCCATGGAACCAGTCCTCTGAAATCCAATTCCCTTTGTTGGAAATATTTAATGTGTTTTCCAGATCGAACCCTGATGATTTGAACTAAAAGAAATCTCACGGCAAATGACCCTACCTACAAATTCCACAGAAGTGATTTAATATATCAAGCATAAATTTCATGAAATATCAGACTTTTCATTTTGTATCTTCCTCTCTAGTCTCAGAGGAAGAGGTGACTCTTCTGCTATTGGAAGTTGATTTCACCATCTGGGCACCCATCTATTCTGGGATCCTCCTCCATGTACTCCGAGTGTGTGTGTGTGTGTGTGTGTGTGTGTGTGTGTGTGTGTGTGTGTGTGTTTCAATTTCTTGGCTCTTGGCAGGGTCCTTCTCTACAGCCTTCAAATATGGGTGTCTCTCATATTTAAACAACAACAGTAATAATAAAATCTGGACTCTATTATTTTCTTTCTTTAAACAGTCACTCTTCAGAAGGCAAATACCCTTTCATTGCCTCAACTTAGTTACATTTCTGCCACTCCACAATTCATCAGAGTCAGGTTCTTTCCATCACCATTCCACTAAAACTCTTCTGACAGAAGTCACTAAAGCAAATTGAATTATTGCCCTCAATTCTTTACCTCTCTCGGTACCCATGCCTTTTCCCATGTAACACTGAACTTTCTCCTATGAAAGGCTAAGTTTACTTCCTTGCACTTAACACTGAGCTTGATTGTGTGACTTGCTTTGCCTAATCCTAACAAAAAGTTAATAGAAGTGACACAAGTACAGGTTTGAAATGTGTTTTATTCAAAGGGAGCTAGTACTTTCCCATTTCCCCATCACCATAAGACAAATATGCCCTGGGCTAGTTTGCTCATCCTGAGAGGAGGATGAATGACATGTGGAACAGAACCAACCTAATCGATCTGAAGCATGAAGCACAGGTTGTAAACTCATGGAAAGGTAATAGGTGCTTACTATTGTAAGCCACTGACATTTCCAGGTTGTTATTTACATTTTTTTTCCTTTTTAGTGCTGGGGGGTTGAACCCAGCGACATTCAACCTCTGAGCTATACCCCCAGCCTTTTAATGTATTTTTTTTTAAATTTGAAACAGAAGCCGGGCATGGTGGCGCAAGTTTGTAATCCCAGCATTCGGGAGGCTGAGACCAGAGGATCTGGGTTCACCGCCGGCCTCAGCTACCTAGTGAGACCCTCCTCAACTTAGTGAGACTCGGTTTCAAAATAAAGAATAAAAAATAGGGCTGGGGGTATAGCTCAGAGGTAGAATGTCCCTGAGTTCACTCCCCAGTACCACACACACAAAAAAAATTGAAACAGAGTCTTGCTAAGTTTCTGAGGCTCTCCTAAGTTGCTGAGGTTGTCCTAGAACCTGTGATCTTCCTGTCTCAGCTTCCCAAGTACTGGGATTACAGGTGTGTGCCACAATGTCCAACTATGTTATTATATCTTTTTTGTGAAAATAGTTAACTGATTCAATTACCAATGCCTAATGCCTGTGGAAAGATTTCGGTTCTCATTTATTTGATTTACTTGCAGCGGCTATTGCTGTTGACCACTTTCATTTCCTTGAAGTTCTTTGTCTTCTTGGGTAGTCTCTTTGGTATCCTCATTATCATCTATGGTTCAAGTTTTTCTTTTAGGTTGGTTCTGTTCCACATGTC
>PVLC010027893.1:0-21501 GCA_004027655.1 Graphiurus murinus
AGGTGTGCTCCACCATGCCCAGCATAATCCCCACATACTTGAATGCCCAGATAGGTGGATTTCTCAGGGGATCTGTTTCTCAAGCTACTGCCTACCATATCACCTTGAACAGACTTTTACCCAAGACTTACCATGACTTTGACACTTTTCAGATTGGAGTGAAAAGTAACCAAAGGTGGACTAAAGAAAATTAACCTACTCCAAATCCAATCTTGGGTTTGTTTGTTTATTTATTTGTTTGTTTTAATCACAATTTCTGACACTGTGGACCCCTCTTAGCACATTAAGATGAATAAGGCCAGGGCAGAAGATATTATAGCTCAGTGATAGAGCCCTTGCCTAGCATGCTTGAGGCCCTGAGCTCAATCCCCAGCGCCACAAAGAAAAAAAAAAAAAAAAAAAAAAAACAAGAGGATGAGGCGAAACTCTCTAATTCTAATTCTGAAACTCCAATTACAAAACTGCCCCTGGGCTTGGCAAAGATTGCACAATCAGGCTTGAGCACTTCACAGCTGGGCAGCAGGTCAGAGTGGGAGGCAGGCAGGGGGCTGGTCCCACGGGAAGCTGGCTTGGCTTTGCAAGGGAATGGTGGGAAGCGAGTTGGCTCCCCCCTCTTTTGCCCTCCTTTCCTGCCTCTGCTGATCTCAGCTCTCACGGGGAACATAACTCTGGCTTCTGGTTGGTGCAGGGTGTTCAACCAGAGAAGAAAGGGCCCTGGAAAAGACTGAACCCTTAACAGAGGAAATGGAAGACCCGGAACACCCAGGAGAGATGAATGGTAAAACCCCAATAAGGAACAGAGCAGAGACAAGGAAAGGGCTCCCAACCCAGAAAGGGGCCAGAGCAGAACATCCCATGAGGGTGCCATGAAGCCAAGGAAACTGCCTCCCTCTGCTGACCAGCCTGAAACCTGGTGGCCAGCTGCACGTGCAGGGAATGAATGGTCCAGCCCAGACATTAACGCATATTTCCTGGAGAAAGCAAATCCCAAGTATGTAGTGTATTTGTGCCCTTGTTAGGCAAGTCCCAAGTGGGTTGCACAAATGTGCTGACTTCCGAGGATTTAGCAAGAACAATGACTTGGGTCACTGGGACTCAAAGCGGATATGAGCTATAAGGAAAGACAAAAATAAATACTTCTATGTGCAAAGGGAAGGAGCCTAGCGAGCTGACTGCACTTTACTCGTGATTTACGAATCTAGAAGCCCATTCATTCAAACCATCAAAGCCTTTCCTGACAGTGGAAGTTACCTAATCATGCCTGGCCGATGGACCAGGTTCACCAGCATTGTGTCCCTGGCCTTGCAGCTATATCTTCCCTGTTGAACCAGTTCTCTATTTCGCCCAAGAGTTTTCAACCCTAAGCGTATGCACTTGTCTGCTGATGCTAACACTCTGACTTTACCTGACTTTGCACAAAAGGATCCAGCTTCCTCCTACCCCACCTCCCCCGCCCCCATACCATTTAACAAAGCTGAAGTCAGAGCCCACAGCTCCTCAGAGAACTGGCTTGCAGGAGACTGTTCCTCTGGAAGCCCTCATCCTAGAGTGGTACAGCAGGTCTGAACTGGGGGCTGGGAAGACTGCTTCTATCTCAGTTACAGATAAGACCTGGAGAAACAGAGAAGCAATGGGAGTTTTTGTTTTTGTTTTTCTCTTTTTCAGAGGAGCGAATGTTTAGAACTACCATATTCAGATAATAATTAAACTGTGCAATTTAGACTGAACTGAAGAAGGGAGAGGCTGGGGGTCAGGGAGAGGTGGAGAGCATAAGGAGGGTCTTCCCTGGAGGGAAAGAAAGGGGTGGGGTTTGAGGGACAGGGATGAGGAGGCGTGGACTGTCCTGGAGGTCTGCGGAGCAGGAAGTCAGCCATAGTCAGAATTGACTCAAAGATTGAAGCCAAGGTTAGTGAGGAGAATGGGGGTTCTAGGAATAGACGTGGGGGAGAGAATCTGAAGAAAAATATTGTTTGGGGAGCCTGAACTGCTACCAGAAATCCACTAGGAATCCCCCAGACTGTTAGAAACAAGGACCTGGGACCAAAGATGGAATTTAGGGCTGTGTGTATAAACAGCAGTGCTCTATGATGAGCAACTCGGCCACTTATGATCTCTGTGACCTTGATGTGACACTGTCTGTGTCTGAAATGAGCCCAGTGATATCCACCAGTGGGGCTGGTCTAAGTGTGAAATGAGGAAATTCATGGAAAGCAGTTGAAACAGTACCTGGCACATAGTCAGTGCTAAGTAAATAGTCAGTACTATTATTACCCTTGCTATTGAGCCTTCTTTACAAGGTCAGAGCTGAAGCCACGGGGGCAGGTGACATTGTAGGCAAAAGACAATGGGAGTGTGTGCATGAAGGTACTGTATTTATATCATGTTGGTTCTCCTTCTCAAGACTCCTTCTTTGAGCGGGAGCTTCCAGGGTTGGTTCCTGGGGTGTGTGTGAAGAATCTGGTAAAGGTTTATGAGGCCAGCGCCCGGCCGGCTGTGGACCGTCTTAACATTACCTTCTACGAGGGCCAGATCACCGCATTCCTGGGGCACAACGGAGCCGGGAAAACCACCACCTTGTGAGTATTCTGGCAAGGAGGCTGGGTTACCATGCCGTCCTGCCACATCCCACTAACTGCAGTGTACTCCTTCTCCCTGAATCCTAGTGGCAAAACACACTCTCTAGTTGTGGTCCCAAGAACTTATAAAGCATCCTGTAGTTTTCAATGCCCACTCACATATAATTTTATATTGGATTTCACAAGAAACGACACGAGGGCGGTGGAGTAAATTTATTGCCTCCTTTGTGTGCCACAGATTGGACATTCTAGGAGTATAAGGGACTTTCCTAAAGTCCCACCACAAACTGCCTCTTGTTTCTAATAGTTCCTTCACCCAACCCCAACCACTCCTGCATCACTCCCATCCACGGTGTGAGAGTCATGGCCATCACCCAGGGCCTGTACGGCATTGCTTTTATACAAAGGGCGTTCCTTTTCCTGCCAATTATCAAGTAGCCTTCAACAGCGGCACAGGGCCACGCTTCTGGAGAAAGTACAGAAGAGGCAGTCTTCTCGTGGGCCTGTGGGGTAGCAGCCTGGCATCTGAAGGCCAAATGCCAGGCAATATGCAGGGCCCTGTGTGGGCCTCTTCGTCCCCGGAGGGCTCCCCGCACTTCTCTAAGGGGCCTGAGTGCCATCTGCCGAGGAGAACATGGCTGCCAAGGGTTCCCATGCAGGCCTCTCAGGCCTTTCAGGGGACAACAACTCATGTGACGCGCAATCTCAGAGTCCTTGGCTTCTTTAGAGCCCCGGGAAGGAACAGCAGTGTACACCCTGCGTCGGAATGTGCTCTTGGGCGGTTCAGTGTGAATGGAATGTGGGGCTGGTGCCATTGCTTTTGGTTCTGTTTCCCTCTAGTGGCTGATTGACAGAGATTTCAGCTTCTATGTATAAGTTCAGAGAGCCTGAGATTTTATCAGAACTCAGGGACAGAACTGGGTGTGGTGGCACTGCATCCATCTGATCGCTCTCCTTGTTAACTAATATGGTCAGAGAGCTGGAAGCTCCATCCAGGACCCCAGGGCTTCTCACAGGCAAACACTGACTTCATCAACTGCAGAAATGCAGCTTCCCCTGGGGGTGAAACACAATTCTTAGTAAGAATGGTAATAGCCTTTTTGAGTTTTACTTTACTCTGGGGTTGTTCTAAGTGCATTACATGTATTGACTCTAATCCATTCAACCGCCCAAGCAGGTAGAAGCCATTAGTTCCCATTTTACAACAAAAACACAGCATTGCTATTGAGCTTTCTGTGTTTTGGATCCAAAGATTATATTATTGGTTGGTAATTCCATACCTGGCTCCAATCAACTGATTGGCAGATGCACGTTGGATGCCTTAGGTGTGCAAACAGGTTCCTCAGCAGCATCAAGGCCTTACCTGGGCTTTGGAATGGTGACACCTGGCTTTTCAATATCTGTGAAAGCTCACCTAGCAGACAGGCAGCAAGCCATGCACCGAACACCTTTTATTGAGTCCCTCTAGCACCAAGCACAGCAATGGCAGAGTTGGGGGGCCTGTAGCTACAGGTCACTGCTCTGAGGATAGGATTCCCGATGACCTCCTGGTGCTTGTCTGGGGCTACTAGACAATCAGTAGAAGCAGAGGACCTATCTGCCTTCCTTCTCTGCTTTTCTGCATTAGGGCCTTGGTGTAACACACTGGTGCACATACCTGTATGGAAAACTTTCAGACCCCAGGGTGATTCAGAGCCACAGGCAGGAATCACTGTGAATGTCTTCACCCTGGTGTGGGGCTGCCCTCCTGACACAAGTTCCTAATGGCTATCTCTTCTGCCATACTATGTTCGGCAGGTCCATCCTGACAGGCATGCTGCCTCCAACATCAGGAACCGTGCTCATCGGGGGAAAGGACATTGAAACCAGCTTGGATGCAATCCGGCAGAGCCTTGGCATGTGTCCACAGCACAACATCCTGTTCCATCAGTAAGTAACACAGGAAGTGAGGTGCCTCCCCTCTCCCGTCCCCAACACGCGTGTCCTCTGGAGGCCCACAGGCTGCCTGGTCTGGGCACAGATGGTGAGGCTCTTATCTGGTTTCCCGCATGGTCAAGGTCCTTGTCCAATGTGCAATAAAAATTGTCCCCCTGAACATGGGCCTGTACCTCTCTGGGCTCAGAGCTGAGGTTCTCCCCACCCCTGGGAGAGTGACACTTTCTTCTCTCTGACCCTTGGACCCCATGCTCAGCCCTGAAATGCTTTCTGTCAGGTATGAAAGAGAGGCGAACCATTGTTTCTTTTTCCCTTTTAAGCCATAGCATGAAGGGTTGACTTTTCGGTTTCTTTTTTATCCAATTAAAATATCTTTTATTCTTACCTAAGTCTATATATAGTCATTGTGGAAGGAAGGGAGGGAGGAAGGGAAGAAAGATAGCTAAATGAAAAGAAGAAAATAAAAGTCACCAGTAATTTCCCCATGCAGAGACCACCATTGTTAGCACCTTGGTATATAATTTTTAAAACTTTCTCCAAAGCCATGTATAGATACAGGTATACACTTTTAAATTATAAAGGAGAACAAAATTATGCATTTAGTTTTGTAACTTGAGTTTTTAAAATGAGATTGCTTTTTTAAAAAAAATCTATCGCGAATATTTTTAATGTCATTACACATTCCTTTATAAAATAGTTTTAATGTTCATACACTATTCCTTTTTTTTTTTTTTTTTTTGTGGTACTGGGGATGGAACCCAGGGGCATTCTACCTCCAAGCTACACCCCCAACCCTATATATATTTTTTTAACTCTTTAATTTGAAACAGGGTCTCACTAAGTTGTGGAGTGCCTCACTAGGTAGCTGAGGGTGGCCGTGATCCCAGATGCTCCCGTCTCAGCCTCCCAAATGCTGGGATTACAAGTGTGCGCCACCACGCCTGGCTAATGCTCACATACTATTCTATTGTATGAAAAACTATTTAAGCCATGCTCTGCTGTTAGATATCCAGGGAAGATCTGCTGTTTGTTTTGCTTTTGTACCATAAATAATCCCCCGATGAACATCTCGATTGCTAAATCTCTGTAGTCATCTTTAATGATTTCTGTAAATTAAGTTGCTAGGAATGGAATTGCTAAGCCTGTTGCTTTTCTGGTCCTGTCCCCGTAGCCTCACGGTGGCTGAGCACGTCCTGTTCTATGCCCAACTGAAAGGGAAGTCCTGGGAGGAGGCCCAGCTGGAGACAGAAGCCATGCTGGAGGACACCGGCCTCCATCACAAGAGGAATGAAGAAGCGCAGGATCTTTCAGGTACCTGGTGTTGGAAAGTGACAGGGCCACGGATGGCAAGCAAAGCCATTGCTTCCCAGTGCACCCAGGCAGGCTGGTGTGGGGGGGGGCTAGTAAAAGGAGAGCACCTGAGAGTTGGAGCACTCCTGTAAAGTTACCCTGAGAATCTACCAGCAGGCCACCTCAGGATCAATTTCCACATGGAATTCTGTCTTGCAGTGGCCTGGGCTTTATTTGTTCTGGTGTTTGGATGTTTAAACTAAAATGTGAGAATAGTCTGCAAATAGTCAGGAGGAGGTGAGAGTCGTCTTTTCTGCAACTACAAAGCCTGAACACACTAGGGTTTTGAACTCTGTATAAACATCTAAGGAGGCAGCATCAAACCACTGCCAGATTTAAGGCCCCCTGTATGCCACCAGCCCTGGGCTTTTCTCTTCCCTGTGACCCCATTGTCCTTGCGCCTCCAGGTGGCATGCAGCGGAAACTGTCCGTCGCCATTGCCTTTGTGGGAGATGCCAAGGTGGTGGTTCTGGATGAGCCCACCTCTGGGGTGGACCCCTACTCCAGACGCTCCATCTGGGACCTACTCCTGAAGTACCGCTCAGGTAATGGCCACTGCTCAGTGCCCTGTTTCTCCACTTCCTTCTCACACCTGGTGCTTTGCCATGGAGTACATTAACAGCCGTGACTGCACTCAGATGGGGATTTATCTGCACTCGGATAAAGCCCCTGAGAGTTTATTTAGAGCCTCCTGAGAGGGTTTTTTGTTTGTTTTTATTTTTATTTTTTCGGTACTGGGGATAGAACCCAGGGGCATTCTACCTCCGAGCTACATCCCCAGGCCTATTTTTCATTCTTTATTTTGAAACACTAAGTTGTGGAAAGCCTCACTAAGTAGCTGAGGCTGGCTGCGAACCTGGATCCTCCAGTCTCAGCATCCCAAGTACTGGGATTACAAGCGTGCGCCACCATGCCCAGCTTGTTTTTACCTTTTATCTCCCAGTTTTTGCAAGCATATAACTGGGAGGTTGCTGTGCATCCTCTACCACCCACACGGTGCCTGAGGCTCTCTGGTATTCTCTTGACTCTCCACCCCTGCAGGCAGAACCATCATCATGTCCACTCACCACATGGATGAGGCCGACCTCCTGGGAGACCGCATTGCCATCATCTCCCAGGGAAGGCTTTACTGCTCAGGCACCCCACTCTTCCTGAAAAACTGCTTCGGCACCGGCTTCTACTTGACCTTGGTTCGCAAGATGAAAAACATCCAGAGCCAAAGAAGTGGCTGTGAGGTACGTGCCTGCCCAAGGAGGTGTCCTCAGGTGAGAAGAAACAGGTGGGGAGGGGCAGCCTCTCCAGACATCACTGCCCATGCCAACTCTAGCCATGGCATCAGCTTCTTTGTTTCTGAGATCATTTGAGGGAGATTTTGATAAATACCTTCTGATTAACCCTTCTACAGAGACTCTTAACCCAAAATGAAACAACTAGTTTTCTAAAAACCTGAAATTATTACACACCACTATCTCACACTGCACATGTAGTTTGGTGCAACATAGAAGTGAGAGTTTTATTCTGCAAAGTTGGGCCGTTTTCAAAGTAGTTGGAGTACAGAACTGGCCTAGCATGTGTAAGACCCTGCATTTGATCCCTAGGTCTGTGTGTGTGTGTGCGCACATACACACACACACACACACACACACACACACACACACACAAATGTAGTTTAAGTTTCCTTCTATTATTCCAAAAAGTCATGTTCCCTAATTAAACCTGAATTCCAGTGGTAAATGAAAACTAGGGAAAGGTCTCCTTTGAAACTATGATCTAAAAATTATGAAGCCCCAAAATGTCAGACAGCAGAGCAGCATATCAGAAGACCCAGATTGAGGTCTGGGCTGCGAAATGTGCAAACTGTGTCATCGTGGGCAAATTACTAATTCCTTATTGTTGCTTTTCCCCACATGGAAAATGACACCAATGATCTCGGCTTCTGCTTCTTAGAGATGTGGTGGAGATAAATGAGATAACTTGTTTTGAATGTGCACTGGGCTGCTCAGGAACAGGCATTGCTCACATGCAAGTTGCCATAAGCTTTATATTATAGCATTATTTACACCACTGGTTTAAGTGTTCAGCTGCTGTGGGTTTTCCTGTCTCAGGTAGATTTCCACAGCCCAGTGCATATCTGTGGGGTGGAAGGAGCAGAATCTAGGCAGAACCCAAGGCTGTCACTTGATTAATGATAAGCCAAAGGGATCCTTTGAGGTTCTGCTTTTCTCTGTGCCTGACTCACCACACTCTCCAGGATAAAATCAAGTGGCCACACCCTCTAAATGCTCAGATGAATTAGTAGATTAAACAGCAAAGAAAAACTGTGTTGACCACAGTTGGCAGTGAAAAACGAAGTAGGTGGTGACAGCAGTTGGCATCGGGGAGATGCTATCGTTGAAGCGGAATGTATCTTGTCAGTCACTCTTGTCATCTGTTGTAGGGAACCTGCAGCTGTGCATCTAAGGGCTTCTCTGCCGGATGTCCAGCCCACATTGATGACATAAATCCAGAACAAGTCTTAGATGGTAAGGACTGGGGCGGGCCAGACCTTGGTTCTGGTCCAGCAATCATCACCTGGTGTTGCTGAGTGTGTCCTGTCCGGATGCATTTGAATAAGATCAAAGGAACACTGTGTATTTGGTGTGTGTGTGCTGGGGAGGACTATCATGTGATTGCTCATCTCTTTTTTTTTTAAAGCTTTTCTCCTCTTCTTCCTCTCTCAACTCCCCTCATGGGATTTGAGTCATGCACTGAGGGGCCCTCTCGCTTTAATGAGGAATCCAGTCTTTGTTCACTCTGTGGCCTTACCCATGTTAAGCCTCCTCTCCTGGAATCTTTCTCCTCAGACTCTCCAGGGAACATTCCTTCAGGGCAGGAGAGGGCCGCTTCTAAAGATGCACTGCAGCGCCCTCTGGTGGAGCCACACGGACACGCGGCTCTTACAGTGAATTTTTTGAGAATCTGGGATGACATGAGTGGATGGAGAGTCTGTAGTATCACATACCCTGTTACACTCTAGGTCTCCCCTTAGTTTCTCAACTTCCCAGCAATTCTCCTTTGAATTGAGGTGCATTGAAGACCTCAGGGACCTCCACCTCCAGGGAGAAGCAGAAAAGAGGCTACCACTGTGGAAGGAATCCCACACCCATGAGATCTGAGCTCAGGGACTCAGAGAGCTTGCCAACAACTGTTCCTATTCTCCACTCTGGGAGGCGGGAGACCTCCCGAGCCTCCTTTGGAGGTGTCTTTGCAAATGAAATAACACACACCCTATAATCCTAAGTAGAAGCAAAACTAAACATGTGTATTGACCCAGGGTATGAAGGAAGGAAGGTATTTGCTTATCATAGAAAAAAGTTTCCTAGTTAGCACAGATTCTTCCTAAACCTAAGGAATTTGCTAAGTGAAATCTGGTGAAACAAGAAAACCAGACAATACTTACATGCTATGCTTATTGCTTGAGGGGAAATACCCGGAGTTCCATTGCCAAGATCCCCTCCCCTCCCTCTGTGCTGACAGGACCTGGGAACAGAAAACATCTGTTTAGGGTGATTCTTGTGCCTCACTGTCAGTCTCTCCCAGCTTTCTGAAGATTCCTCCTGGGAATCTTGTTCAATAAATTACTATTTTTTTTAAAAAAATACAAATATTTTTTAATTACTGTAGCCCACCAAAATCAAGTTGGAAACAGGGCCTGTTTAACTGGGGTGATTTTGGGAAATATTACTTTATTTCGAAGCAAAGCTTTCTTCGTAAGGAATAGGGATGCTGTGAATGGTGGGAAGGGCAGTAAGAAGTTGTGCCCGGCGTAAAGGAGGGAAGATCATTTCAATCCCCAGTTAGCTTCTTGGTCGCCCTTTCTCTCACACTTGCCCGAGTGCCACTCACACTCACAGACCTCCCTGCCAGAGCTAACTTCTGGAAGACTGACACACATCTAAGACACAATTCCTGGGAATCCAGTGGCTTCAGCTTCCATTTCCTTCCTAACAGAACAATGAACGTGACCCCACAGAGCTACTAGGGCAGAGCTACTTCCTCATGGGAAGAACTCCCAGCCCCTGGATGAAATCATCCCAGACTTAAAGACAATCAAATCCAGTTTGCAAGTTTGACACAAAATAAGCCTTCCAATCCAACCAGGCAGAAGGATTTTGGTAAAAGCTATGAAATCCCTCCCTATGGGTCTTTTTTAAAACAAAGAAATTTGCCAGGGGCAATGGCGTGTGCCTAAAATTCAAGTATTTGGGAGGCTGAGACAGGAGGATTGCAAATTTGAGGCCAGCCTCAACAACTTGGCAAGACCCTGTTTCAAGATAAAAAATAAAAAGGAGTGGGGTGTGTAGCTTGGAGATAGAATGCCCCTGGGTTTAATCCCCAGTGCAAAAAACTAATAAATAAAACAAATTAAATTTACTGGGTGATCCTCACTCTAAAAGAACTGCTTTCAAAAGAGTCATGTTCTAAGTTCCCAGAATCCCTTTCCCTTTGACTTGCCTCTCAAGATAATGTGCTAGGGAACCATCTCTTCAGGTGCATGCTTTAAAGTTATTTAAATTAACCTTTTAATTTTAAAGTAACGCATGCTTGCATATAAAATTAAATTCCAACAGTATAAAAATACTAGGTAAATACTTGATATCTGACACGTGCCCATGATCCCCCTGCACACCCCATGTCCCACCCCACTCCTGGCCTCTCTCATGGCTTCTCAACCTCCTGTGTTTCCTGGGAGCTGGGTGTAAAGATTTGCTTTGTTTGAGGAGGCAGGAACAATCAATCCCCAAGGGAAGTGGAGCAGCGCCCCCTAAGAAGTTAGACTGGGTATGGGTATGTAATTGAGGAAGGGGAAATCACCTGGATCACCTAGTACAGGTACATGTCTTGGGAAGTGCCCTATAGCTTGCTTGGGCCAGACCAGGAAAATGAGAACAACTTTGATTTAACCCTTAACTTTCCAGGGAATGAGGAACAACAATGACAAAGCACTCTCTTTCCCAGGATGATGTTCATGATTGCAATAGCAGCTAACACTCACCTACGGGCCAGGTACACTGGGTGCTTTGCCTGTATCAACTTGCCCAATTCTCACAAACAACAGCAAAGTGGGTACTGTTATTTCCCCCCTTCCCAGATGACAAAACTAGCATAGCACCTGCCTGATAGAACATGGCATCAGGCGACAGAACATTTGATTGAAGGGAGGAAACTGGCGCACGGACATTGCACGGCCTCCCAGAGTTGCATAGCTACCAGTGGGGAGTGTTTTGTATCTGTCTCCTTCCATCTCTCAGTGGCCATCAGAGCCAACTAGCTAAAAAAAAAAAAAAAAAAAAAAAAAAAAAAAAAAAAAAAAAAAAAAAAAATCAGACTTGGGGAGTGTCAGTCCCCTGAAAGAGTCGCTGTTGAGTGACATAATGCCCCCTCCTCAAATGAAAGGTGGAAGAGAAGAGGAGAAGATAGGGAGCAAATCTATATTCTTCCATGTTCTGGAAAGTAGGATTGACATCACGGTCTTTCTTCTTGTCCCAGGCAATGTGAACGAGCTGGTAGATGTGGTTCGCCATCATGTTCCTGAGGCAAAGCTGGTGGAATGCATCGGTCAAGAACTTATCTTTCTACTTCCAAATAAGAATTTCAAGCAGAGAGCATATGCCAGCCTCTTCAGGGAGCTGGAGGAGACACTGGCTGACCTGGGGCTCAGCAGTTTTGGAATTTCTGACACTCCCCTGGAAGAGGTAAAGCAGAGATTGAAACTGGTTTCTGTCAGGTGCCAGAGGAGGCAGTCCTTTGCGAAAGTGTAACACTAGAGTGAAGTTTTATAATAGCAAAAAGCCATAATTTCTCCACCCAGGCATGGCAACTATCTTCAGTTTTGGCTCACTTCCTCCTGCCTCTGTCCACACACGTACATATTTTGCGTAGTTGCGGTCACTGTGTGCTTACATTTTTGCATTTATAGAAGATTATGTTCTTAAAGAGCCATAATGCATTTTCTTCCCATGATGAAGCAACACCCAACAAAATGGAACCAGGGTTAGATTTTTTTAAAGAGCAGAAATGCCTAAACCAAATTCTTTTTTATCCCTCAACAGATTTTTCTGAAGGTCACAGAAGAATCGGGACCTCTGTTTGCTGGTATGGTGCGAGAGTGTGTGGCCCCCAAGCTCTAATTTGAAATTCTAAAGGAAAAGTTACACAACAACAAAACAGACAAATTCTCCGTGGTGTCTGATTCCCAAATAACAGGCATTTTGCATGCTTGGTGCTTTAGATGACAAAGGAATGAGTAGGAACATGCTGTGAACTGGGATTCTTATGGAGGTCAGACTGGTAGCATTCTCCCCAAACTTCTCATCCCTTATCCCCAATCTCTTCTTCCTGCCGTGTCACTGTCCTCATCTCCTCTCATCTCCACCAAGCCTCTGACCCATTCCTGTCTGCATGCGTGACAGCTGGCAGAGTTTATAGAGATAATGGTGACAGTTAATACAGCCCAGATGCCAGCTAGAGTCTCCTGGCCCCTTAGAGATCAAGATAAAGTCATAGTAAACCCTCATGTAGTAGCCTCTGGACTCTGAAACCATGGAGACCAAAATTGCTGTGGATTCTGGGAGTCCTTCCTCTCTATGTGTCAGCTGGGCCCCTTCCGAGATTTCTTCCTGAACCCCACAACCACACTACACATTGTGAGTGTAGTAGACTCTTCTGCAAAGGGGAAGGTGGGAAGATGGAAATGCAGAAGAGGTCACTTGCTACAAAACAAACCACTTCCAATAGACCAGGAAGCAGCCACCACACTGATAGGTCCCTCTCGCTAGGCCCTCTCTCCTGTCACAGGCAAAGATGTACAGTAATTCCCCACCTGCTGCCCTGGGCTCCTGACATCACCCATGCCACAGCCTATGTCTACTTCCCAGTGCGGCACATACTGGTGCTTTCCTATGCAAGGTGTTCCCTCCCTACAGCGATTCTCATCTTGCTTCTAAGTGACCCCAAGTGTTTATCAGCTAGCCTAGCAATGGCCAAACATACCAGCCTGTATGTGCTGCAGCCCACCCAGGTAGGCTGTGTGGTGGCCAAAAGAGGCCATCATCCCTGCAGAGTGGGTGGGGGAGAGGCAGTCCTCTGAAGAGGGTAGGAGCTGCTCACCACAGGCCCTGGTTTCCTTTATGAGTCTTAGGAACACAGAAGTTGAATTCTCTCAGCTTCCCCAAAGCCAAAGACTTAATGTTAACCAACACCAGAATGGAAATATGCTAATTTATATCAGAAGCCATGCTGGATTTAAGAGTTAGGGCCTTATATCTGCACAGAATACTCCTTTTAAATAATTAGATCTCCTTAGGAGAATAAATTAAACCAAGACTGGTCAGCATGGGCATAACGTAGGATATTTCAAAGGAATGACCAAGGGTATAGGTTAAGTTTAGCCCTAGAGTAAGGCAGGACATGCATCAAACCTGAGCTCCAGAATTTGCTAACTGAATAGTTTGGGGTAAGGACTTAGCCTCTCCAAACCTTTGTTTCCCCATCTGCAACATGGGGATAATACTAGCATCTACCTTTTAGAGTCGTTGAGAGAGTTAAATGAGGTGATACATGCCAAGTCTTGACAAAGTGTGTCATCTCTGATCAAGATTTAGCAACACTGTCATTTCAGCATTTATAAATCACCTCCTACCTCAGACTACGTAGCTCTTCACACTTGACAAAGCACCTAACAGCCATTGTGGGTTTGATTGTCACCATAACCTCATGAGGCAGGACAATGATCTGCCCTATCTTAAGGAAGCTGAGCACAGAGAGGTTGGGTGTCTTGCCTACAGCCACACAGGCATCTGGGTCTTACTCTCAGAGCTGAGAGCCTCCATTCTACCCTACCACTATTTCCCACTTTTCAGATGGCGGAGTACATTTGTTTTGATTAGTTCAGTCTTAGAGGATGACATTTTCTGATCTTGTCTCCAAAGTCTCTATGTCAATGCATTCAGAGCTATTTTGTTCCCTTTAATGTCAATAGACAATTTTTTAAGCGATTTCAGGTGATTCTACCTATAGAGAATTTACACTGGGAAATATATTTTCAAAAAGATCATTAACCAAGCCGGGTGTGATGGCGCACACTTGGGAGGCTGGGACAGGAACATCCAGGTTCGAGGCCAGCCTCAGCTACTTAGTGAGACCCTCTGCAACTTAGTGAGACCCTGTTTCAGAATAAAGAATAAAAAATAGGACTGGGGGTGTAGCTCAGAGGTAGAATGCCCCTCCCCAGTACTGCAAAACACACACACACACACACACACACACACACACACACACACACACACACACAAAAACCCAGATCATTAACCCCGCCTGATCTGGTATTTTGTTGCTGCTTTAAATGAAGAGAAGTCAATGCTGTAAGAAAAATGGTTTATGATTCATATCTCGGCTGGACATGGTGGCACACACTTGTAATACTAGTACTTGGGAGACTGACACAGGAGGATCACAGGTTTGAGGACAGCCTCAACAATTTAGTGAGACTCTCAGCAACCTATTGAAACCCTGTTTCCAAATACGAAATAAAATCCATCAAGGGGTATAGCTCGGACGTAGAATGCCTCTGGGTTCAATTCCCGGTACGGAAGGAAAGAAGGAAGGAAGGAAGGAAGGAAGGAAGGAAGGAAGGAAGGAAGGAAGGAAGGAAGGAAGGAAGGAAGGAGGCTTATGAGATTCAGATCTTATGCGTGTTTTTTCCAAAGTATTGATTCAATCTCCTCAAACAGGTGGCATTCAGCAGAAAAGGGAACACACCAGCCTCAGACACCCCTGTTTGGGTCCTAGCGAGAAGGCCAGGCAACCTGCCCAGGGCTCCAACACCTGCTCCCCAGGGCAAGCAGCTCCCCATGAGGGCCAGCCTTCCCCAGAGCCAGAGGACACGGGCACCCCACTCAACACCGGCTCGAGGCTGCTCCTCCAGCACGTGCAGGCGCTGCTGGTCAAGCGATTCCACCATGCTGTGCGCAGCCGCAAGGACTTCCTGGCCCAGGTATTCTAGAGCTGGGGCTGTGCTCCTTCTCTCCTCCCAGACCTAACATGCCTGCCCGCTCCTGGCCTTGCCATCCTCTCCTGAGCTTCTCCATGCGCAGCCCTCAGCACCTCTTTAGATCCAGTCACCTTTATTTCCTCCCTGCCAAAGGAGGTGATAAAACCTTCTATGTAAGAATTGAATCTCACTTAGAGAATATAGAATAGTAGGGAATGTGTTAATATTGCTTTTTAAAAAAATATTTTATTTTTTGGTACTGGGAATTGAATCCAGGGGCATTCTACCTCTGAGCTAGACCCCCAACCCTATATTATGTTTTATTTTTAAACAGGGTTTCATTAAGTTGCTAAGGGTCTCACTATGTTGCTGAGGCTGCTCTCAAAACTGTGATCCTCCTGTCTCAGCCTCCCAACTACCAGGATTGCAGGCATGCGCCACCACACCCAGCAATATTGCTTTTATTTTAACAGTGGGAGGTTAAAGTCATGTCCTCATTCATTTTCACAATGACTCTACAAATCAAGGGCATTGTCCTTTTTTTTTTTTTTTCTTTTAATTGTGTTTCATTCAGATAAAGAAACTCTGCCTCAAAGAGGGGCAAATGGTGTGACTTGCCATTTGAATTGCCCTGTCCCCTCTGGCCAAGCACAGCCTACATTCAGATCCTCCTGTGGCTACGAGAACATCTTGTTTTCTCCTGCATATCTCACCTTTGCACACCCTGCCTGTGACGTTCCCCAGAAGCCTGTCCACCTCCACAGGGCCCGACTAGGAGGTGGCAGGATGGCAGTGTAAAGGAATGTGCGTACCTGCCCGTGCACTCAGCATCTCTCGTACCATGTTTTCTCCTCCTCTCCCGCAGATTGTGCTCCCAGCTACCTTTGTGTTTTTGGCTCTGATGCTGTCCATCGTTGTACCTCCTTTCGGTGAATTCCCCGCCTTGACCCTTCACCCCTGGATGTATGGGCAGCAGTACACCTTCTTCAGGTGCGTAAACTCGTCTCAGGAGATCCCATTGTCCTCCACAGTTTGGGGATCCTGGACCATGTGCTGCTTGGAATAGCCCTGACTCCCCACATCCCTGGGACCTCCACCAATGTGGAAGGAACCCTTGTGTTGCCCTAAGAAGAGAAGTTAATGTATCACCATTGCCTGGAAAGGTGTCCCCAAGTGGAAAGGAAGTAAGGCAAGGGGGTGCGGAGCCGGGGAGAGCAGCTGAGGCTCCATCTTTCTGGAGTGTGGACAGTCTGCTGTCAGACCTCTGGGCATATTTGGGCAGCCCACCCCACCCCAGGAGACCCACAGCTATCCTAAGGCAGCATCCAGTGCCTGCATACATGCCTAGCATGCAGTAGCTATTTGGTGAATGCTCTGAATTGTATGCTGGATGCTTTTGTCCATGCCATCTGTCACATGGCCCCAGGTAAGCCTCTCTCACTCTGTCTAGCATGGACGAGTCAGGCAGTGAGCACCTCGAGGCGCTGGCAGACATCCTCCTCAACAAGCCAGGCTTTGGTAACCGCTGCCTGAAGGAAGAGTGGCTTCAGTAAGTACCTTCTTATCCTTGTCCTGATGCCGTAGCAGTGCCGGGAGACCCTGATGGTGGGGTCTGGGTTGGTAGGGCTGAGAGCGACCCCCTCCTTCCTGCCTCTTAGGAAGCCTTTGCATCATTGAACAGCTCTCTGTTTCTCAATATAAAAATTCTATATTGAATTGACCTGTGATTCCATGTAACTTACTTGAAAGGCCTCTGAACAGGGGCAAGTGGGAGACAGATGACATGCTATTGTATAGTTGATTACTTCTAGGGCCATTAATTACTTCTAGGGCCAGCTCTCAATTATTGTTAAAAGTATACAGAAGGAAGTGCAGAGGAGAGTTGAAATCCACCAGGAATCCTAAATGTTCCATATAACTTTCACTTCTGTCATCTAGTCTTTTTCAAATCTATTAAGGACCAAAACAGACTGGTCATAGTGATGCACACCTATAATACCAGTACTTGGGAGGCTAAAACAGGAGGATCACAGGTTCAAGGGCAATCTCAGCAATGTAACAAGACTCTCAGAAACCTAAGGAGACTCTGTTTCAAAACAAAAAATTAAAAAAAGGTCTAGGGATGTAACTCAGAGGTAGAATGCCCCTGGGTTTTATCCCCAGTAAAATAAATAAATAAGTAACCAAAACAAACTAATTTTAAATTCTTCTTTTATCTGTTCTATCTCTCAACAGCTAGAGCTGCTAGATTAAAAAAACAACAACAAAAAAAGGGAGAGTCCAAAAACTAGACAGTTATTCCCAACCCCACACCTAGTCACTCAACAGGACACTAGTTATATTTCTTGAGCAGAAATTAACCTCCAGGAGGATCAGAAGAAAATGCTTGTCTCTGAGGTGGAGAATAGACTGAAGGAGGAAAGGGTTGGGTGTGATTTCTCCTTTATGGGGATTTTTTTAATCGACTTTGGAATCAACTGTGGACTATGTTCTTGCTTTCCTTGAGGGAGTACCCCTGCGGCAATTCAACCCCCTGGAAGACTCCCTCTGTGTCCCCGAACGTCACCCACTTGTTCCAGAAGCAGAAATGGACACCAGCCAACCCCTCACCCTCCTGCAGGTGCAGCACCAGAGAGAAGCTCACCATGCTGCCTGAGTGCCCTGAGGGCGCCGGGGGGCTCCCGCCCCCACAGGTACCTCTGCACCCCTAGGGAAGCAGGCCCAGCTTTCCTGTAGTCGCAAGGTGGGGGGATGCAAGTCACCTCTTCAGCCTCTAGCCAACCAACACTTCAAGCTGACAGACGTATGAGGTGCTCAGCCAGGCTCCCTGTGTCCCTCAAGGGGCTCCCCTGAAAGCCTGCCACTGCCACCTGGAAGTGAGGAAGTCACTGGCCAACTCCTTCACTGTTCCTATTCAATCCAGCAAGAAAATGTTTACAAAATTATACAAGCCATATAAGCTCCCTATGAGGGAAATCAGTAAACCCAGATAAGTTAGGACAAAAAATTAGCGCGTAGAGATAACCATCAATAACACTTGGGTTTTTATTCACCCAAGTAGGATTATACTAAAAATGTTATCTTAAAACCTGTTCTTTTTCACTTAATAGCATATTGGGAACATACAACCATACTGACAAATATACAACCACACCATTTAAAGCCTGCATATGATTTCACTGTTTTGATTTATTTTAAATTATTTAATCTCCCATTGTTGGGTATTTGGATTTTCCATTTTTCTTCATTTTAAACAGTGCTAATGTGTTCAAATGCTAATGTGTTCACACACTTATTAATAGTCTTAACTAAGAAGCTTGCCGTGTGGGGCACAGCCGGCAGCACATCTTTTGCAGGGTGCTGCTGACAGTCCTCTGAGCAGCAGCCTCTCCAGCAGCTCCTCCCCTACATCACAGTGAGGCTTCAGAGAAGGCGAGAGGGTCAGAGAAGCCCTGTCTCACTTTGATAATGGCCTCCCAGCTGCCTTGCACAGAGTGGCCTTGGACAGCCCCACTGTCATTCCTGACTTGTCAATGAATGAAGGATCTCCTGGGAGGCAGAGTAGCTGTTGGGGGCAGGAAGAGCGTGGATGTGGAGGGGAAGAGGGGCCTGGGGCGGTCAGGTAGCCTTGAAGAGCTTTCCTGTCTTCACCTAGAAACCAGGGACAACTGCACCTACTTTGTAGCATTATTAGGAGGATTCAATGACATAGTGTGGGTAAAGAATTATTTAGAATTAGATTCGGCTCAAGTAATGACAGCCCCAAGCCAACAGTGGATAAAACAAGACACAACTTGTTCCTCTCCCAGGTAAAAGTTAATGTGGGTGGCCCATGATGTTTTGTTGCTCCTCTATGCTAAGCGGGCCTCCACCTCGCCAGCCAACAAGATGGAACCTATTTTCTAGGCAGCAGAATAAGAAAAAGAGAGGGCAAAGTGTGCAAATGTGTGCCAGAAAATTTTCCAGAAGCTGCTACATAGCATATTCATTTACATGTGACTGGCCACAGCTGAGCATCTAGGGAGACTGGGGCTCTAGTCTTCATTTTGAATGTTCATACCCAACAAAGTATATTCCAGCTGAGTGCAGTGGCATATACCAGTAACCCTGTAGCGTTCCACACAACTGATGTCGTGTCCCATGCCACATGGGGTAGGGCAAAGCAGACCAGCCGCTTCTCTTGTCAGGGCCGAGCGAGAGGGAGAGTGTCACGGCCGGGCCCACCACCCTGGGGAGTCGGGGAAGCCCCCCCAAAAACAGCACCAGCCGGGAGTCCAGTCAGCGGTCAGGCAGCGCTGCAGGAACTCAGCTTTATGGGAACACACAATAGAATATATGGGAAGGTCAAGTAGGAGGGTGAAGCTGGGGAGGGGGAGCCAATTGGAGCAGATCTCATCACTGGTAGCTGCACGGGGGGAGGGAGGTAGGCCTTTCATTGACCCACCCACCAGCTTCCCTAGGTCAGAGGGGTCCTATTTGACCAAGAAAGGTCTGAGCATGTGAGTGCCGAATGCCACATAACATGAACGGTCCCGACATAACCCCAGTACTTGGGAGGCTGAGACAGGAGGATCGCCAATTCAAGGCCAAGTGCTATAACTTAGAGAGAGCCTGTTTCAAAATAAAAATAAAATAGGTCTGGGGATGTAGCTCAGAGGTAGAACACCATTAGATCCAATCCTCAGTGCCATACACACACACACGTCTATTTCAGTGACAGCAGGAAGAACATATCATAGGGAATAACTAAATTTTGCCATTGCATCTATCACAGTTGCTGGCCTGTAAAGGATTCTATGTTAATGAGTACCTACTCTCTCTTTTTTAATATTCTAAAGCACATACCTTTATATTTCTCAGGCAGTATATTCTTTCTTTGAGTCAAAATTCTGCCACTGCAGCATTATAGGGATCCCAGAAGAAGGACTTAAGAGGTTGTCTCAGTTCTTTGTACCCCAAAAGGAAGATTTGTTCCCCAAAAGGAAGCTTTGTTCCTGTTTAAAGGAGCAGCTGCTCCTTTAAAGTCAAGTGCTGCTGTGGCTATAGCTACTCAAACACATCCCACGACAGAACCCCCAAGGCTGCGACACTGCACATTAAAATTCCTGACTCGGAGCTGGGCATGGTTGCCCACATTTGTAATCCCAGTACTTGGGAGGCTGAGACAGGAGAATTGCAGGTTCAAGGCCAGCCTCAGCAAACTTAGTGAGACTCTCATCAACCTAGCAAGACCCTGTTTTAAAATAAAAATAAAATAGGACTGGGGGTGTAGCTACAGGTAGAATGCCCCTGGGCTCAATCCCCAGTAACACACACACACACACACACACACACACACACACACGTTCCTGGCTAAGAGAGGGAGAGAAAGCCAAGCCTAGCTATATGTGATTTGGCTCCTAAATGAATCAATCTGTTGAAACTGCCTGTCTAACTTAGAAAGAAGCTTATCTTCAGTAGTGTTGGTCCTTGGTCCCTAGGGAGAAATTTAACAGGCCACTACAGCCAAAGTCCTAGAAAAGGCAAACCAGTTCCCACTTTCTTTTACTCCTGCATTTCCCCTTTGGAGCAAAACTGGATGTCACCCATCTGCAAGGCACTGCACTGGCTTTCACACACGTACATGTGCACACACGAGTGTGTATCCACACCCTCACCCTACTCGCTCAAGCACACTCTCCACTCAGCCTAGAACAAGAGCAGAGGGTATGGGCCTGGTTCAGCAGTCACAGATCATCCCCATCTGGAACATGGGGGTGCTGGATGCGTGGTCTCCAGAGCCCCTTCCTTCTCTGACCTTTTTTCAATGGCTGTGGGTCCTGAGGAGAGAGGACTCTGTCCCTAACCTCTAGTGCACACGAGGATAAAACAAGAACATTTATTTACATGCTTTTAAGAAAACAATGTGTTATAAACTGTCCAAGACAGCAACAGTTGCCTTGGGTCCCACCAAGGGAACTTGGTGCTTCCTTAATGCCACTGTCAGTGTGAGAAGCAGGTGACAGAGTAGACAGCAAGAGCAAGAGCTGGGGGAGTGACACCAATGCAGGTTCCAATGCTAGGCTGGCCACTGCACCTTTGTGACTGACACAAGTTAGCCAGACTTTCTAAATCTCAGTTTCTCTATCTGTAAAATAAAGTAAGAATCCTTCTTTCATGCTGGGCGCAGTGGTACATGCCTGTAATCCAGTACTTGGGAGGACACAGAAGGATCACAGGTTCCAAGCCAGCCTGGGACCCTGTTTCAAAATAAAAACTAAAACAAAAGGGCTGGGAGTGTAGCTCAGAGGCAGAGCACCCTTGGATTCAATCCCCAGTAGCCCCATCCCCCTACACACACAGGGAATTCTCTTTCATTAAAGTATCAGGATTAAGCAAGATTGGGTTTATAGAGAACATAGCAAGCATTCAGTAGGTGCTAGCTCTTGTATCAGAGGAACAGGGTGAAGAGAGTGGATCAAAGAGGAAAGTGAGCCAGGTGTGGTGGAGCACACTTGTAATCTCAGTACTTGGAAGGCTGGGACAGGAGGAATTCAGGTTCAAAGGCAGCCTCAGCTACTTAGTGAGGCCCTCTGCAACTTGGTGAGACCCTGTTTCAAAGTAAAGAAT